>CAUYRT010000558.1:0-24505 GCA_963574885.1 Lepilemur ruficaudatus
AGTTGTGAGTCTGGACGCTCTACTTACCTTTTTGGCCTTCATTTCCTTACCTGTACAGTGCAGATAGCAACACTCCTGGGGGTGTTGAAAAAGTTAGACGAGAAATTCGAGCACAACATTCCGTACAGTCGCGTAGCACAGAGGCGAGCTGCAGTTGGCCGTGCCAGCCCTTCAGAACCAATCACACGCGCGTCTTCCTAACTCCGCCTTCCGGAGCAGCACGTTGGCAGCTTGAAATCCGCCAGGGTAGGCGTGTTTACACTACAGGAATCGGCGGTGCTGCAAACCAGAGCGCTGAATATCACCACCTATTGTTACAACGCCCCGCCCCACCGCGGACCTGTTGGAATACATATTAACTTATATCTGGATATGATTGTTTGAGAATGAATTCCATGCTCTCTCCTCAGGATTTCCAGAAGCTTCCATTCCTCTGATCATCTCATGCACAGAATTCCTGCCTATGATTTGCTGTCTTTATTACTGGAATGTTCTACTTCGTCTCCCCAAATCACCGCTTGGTGGATGTAGACTTTTACTTCATTTTTTCCCAAATGAACCAAAAGCTCTGATGTAAAGCGGATTTTTACTAAAGTTTTTTTTTCTTTTAGTGGAGGGGGGCGCAGGTGTTTTAGAACTGCCAGAAGTATAAATAACTTAAAAGCTGCTGCTGCTAATCATGACCACCGCCACCACCGCCACAGGTCACTAAGTGTGTGCGGGGCCCTCTCCTGAGTGTATGAACGTTCAGTCCCTGTCTCCAGAAGGCCCTGGGCATGCTGCCTCCTTGCTATGTCTTTTCTCCTCTGCCTCTAGCTCCCTTCCTCTCTTTTCCTGTCCTCTTCTCTCTCTTCTCCCTGTTCTTGGACTTCTCAGCTCCCCTTCCCACACTGTCTACTCCAACCCCAAATCCCTCTCACCTCAACCTGTAGAATGATCTCATTCTCTGGTCTTGCCCTCACCCACCTAGGCTGTACCTAGAGACTTCATCTTTTTCGACCAAAAGATGTTTTGCCATGGCCATGTGGCATGTGCCATGGCCCAGACACAACTTACGCCGTGCTCTCCTGATGCAGAGGAGCACCAGTTTGTTGTGTTACTTGCTTATTATAACTCCTCCAAAGTGGAGAAGATTGAAGTAAAATGTAAAATTCAACACCTCGTCTTCATTCTTTCAAGTAACCACTGTTAAATATAGTCTAATAGTGGTTAAAATGCTCCTACTTAATAATGTTGCATCCTTGGGCAAACTCTTCAGTCTGTGACTCAGTTTTCTCATCTGTAAAATGGGGATAATACCACCTACTTCAGATGGTTGTTGAGAGGGTTAAATGAGATAATGTATGGTACTTGGAATAGCACCAGGCTCAAAGAAAGAGCTCTATAAATGTTAGTTATAGTTATCCCTCCAAACTTTTATGCATGTAGTGTCCCTACACATGTTAACATGTATTTTATTTAATGAAAATATGCGATCTGTAAAAATAGGATTCAAAAATGCTCCTATTTTTTTTCTTGAAATTTCGTTTTTCCTCCCACTCAATGATACACTGCTCTTCCCAGGTAATCTCCTTCATTCTTTTTAATGGCCCAAAGTGTTCTGTAATGAGAATATACCATTGATTATTTAAACATTTTCTTGATTTGGGAAAGAGTTTATAGGTAAGACTTTATAGCCTTATCAAAGTTCTGAAAACATCCCTGCCAATGACCCTTATGCACTTCTAGACTCCTAGAAATGAAGAGCACATATATTTAAACTGCTGAACAGCCCCCACAGAGCCCATCTCACTTACACTCCCCTGCAGGGCACGAGTGCCCTCTCCTCGTACCCTGGCCAGTATCTGGAGGTTATCAAACTTTAAACATTTTGGTCAATCTTTTTCATGGAGAAAGAACAGTATTTCCTTTAACTGTATATTTCCCTGATGCATGGTAAATTTGAATATTTTAAATTAGTCAATTATCCATTTTATTTCATCTTCCAGGAATTACCCAGTTCCATCCTCTGCCCAATTGTCTAGCATATCTAGCACATGCTCCCTCCCCTCCTCCCTGCCCCTGGCTACAGCTTGCCCAGCACGCACCTGCGTCCTCACATTGCCTCATGCCAGGGCCCCATCCAGGAGTGCGGGCTGGCCCAGATGAGAGGAAAAGTGAGATCATGAAGCTTCCATCGGGTTACATTGCCATCTCAGGGAAGGAGGCTTTTCAAAGCTTCCCGTGGCTGTTGCAAGTAGGCTCCAGGGCACGTCTGGGAAGTTAGAGAATGAGCAAGAGAGAGAGAGAGACAGCCAAATTTCTATGAATTTGGGGATTGGGGAGATAAGGGGAAAGAAAGGAGGGGAGCAGGAAGAGCTAGTAATAGGGCGGGCAGATGGAGCCTCTGGGGAAGGGTGGTTTTCAGGGGGAAGGAGATTTCTAAGACAAGACAGCAAAGGCAAGAACACAGAGGTATGAAATTCTACACAAGGTAATTAGCTCATCAAAGAGAAATCCCAGGTGGCAAAGTGGTTGGGAGATGGGTAGGAAGAGGATGTATACCGTCCAATTTTAAGTCTGTATATCCCCAAACTCTCATTGCGCTCAGACTCCCGCAGAAATCAAGTACCTGGAGTTGAATTCCACGTCAGGGTTGGTGGCGTGCACGACAGAGAGCAGCCGTGGAGTTAGAGCTGCTGGAGCGTTTAGTATGGGCTGGAGCTCTGGGAAAGCCCGTCTGGGCTCACTGGGTGACCACCTTATGACTCACGATGGCTGTACGACTTCAGTGCCCGTGTCTGCACTCGGGTCGACAGCTGCACTGGTCCCAACCAGTCGTTAGAGTGATGGCATTTAATGTTTAATACAGAGTTGCTTGTAGTCAAGTCTGAAGTTCTCCAGGGTTTATTAGAATTTTTTTTTGCTCTTTAAATGGGGTTTGCATTTCACTCACATTTGAGAAAAACTGTCCTATAAAGACTTGTTAAAGAGAATCAAGTCTTATAAGACCTTTTGTATATTGTCTATGATGATGATGATAATTTTTATCTAGTTTTCAAAGTAAGTACATCAGAATTTCTATTAGGAAATCTTTTATTTTTCACGTCTATAAAGCATTCACTAATTCAGATCGACCTAGGCTGATTTACCCTAAATTATCTATGGTTCTGTCAAAGCAAGATGAAAGTTGTTTGCATATCTGCAGTCTTGCTTTGGAGAGTTAATATTTACCCAGCTATGAAGTAATACATTTCTAGGAGTAGCACAAGGCAGTGCTTCATGGTTTTATTCAGGATAGGAATAGCAGTAAAAAAGTTTTCCTTGTATGTTAGTAATGATCTAAAGTAGGGAAGAGCTCTCATAATTTTGAAAGCTCATGTCCTATCTATTAAGATCACAAGTTGGAAAGTCAATACACATTTTTTTTGGCTACTACCCTGAGTCAGGCATGTGCAAGGCACAGTAGAAAACAGCAATGGGTACCACTCTGGAGAAGACAGAAATGAAAACCAAAAATCAGACTCCGCAAAAGTTTCAGAAGATTTGAGGGATAAATTCTAAGGGCATGGCAAAGGGGGCAAGTCTAGCACTGGGTGGGAAACCAGGAAAGCTTCATGGAGGAGGTGACATTTCTATCAAGTTTCTAGGTGGAAGAGGATTTCTAAGACAAGAAGACAGCAAAGGCAAGAACACAGAGGTATGTAATTGTACAGGACGTAACCTGCTCATCAAACAAACACTGGATTTGGGAAAGGCATTCTAAGGTTTCGTCTTTGATGTTCCTCAAAAATATGACGAAGGTAGCTAAAATTCAAATCACCTAAATTTTGTGCCTTCCATTTGTTGCACACATTTCTTTTTTGATGCTCAACCCTGATGAAGAGAAAAATATATGTCTAATTCAAACAAGGGCTACTTCTGGATTTTAACACCATGGCGTGGTGGAGGTACCGATATGAATGCCTGTGGCAGCTATGAAGTTTACATCTGTTTAACCACAAATGATATAACGGTGCTGAAATGAATCAAGAGAAATTTAAAGACACTCGGAACGCATTATGAGTACATCTGAAATCAGGTTAAAAATAAGTCACAGCTTTGCTTGTGATTTCTGAAACATCTCTCTGTTTAATTATAGAATTATTTTCATCTTCCATTCATCATAAATAATCCACTTCATTACCTAACCGAACCTTTTGAAAACAATTTGGTATTTAGCATAAACAAACACTGAACATTAGCCAGAGGTGTGTTAGTTTTAAACAGAATAGGAAAGAAATTTTTTAAAAAACCCACAAAAAACTTTAAAACCTAGAAAAAAAAACCACATGGAAAGATCAACATTATCCATTTAAAAAACCCAATTTCATAACAACCATTAAAAAAAAAGCCAGGTGGAAAAGTGAGTAAACATAAATATAATCTATTTCTTTCATAAATACATTTAGACAAAACAAATGCATAAAACAGACAGCTTGACAGTGTATAAACATAACAAAATATTTTAAGCTCCGAACAATTAAATCCCAATAAGCATGAATTAAAAATAAATTTTGATTTTATTTTTTGTTCTTTATGAAAAAATATGCCACAGCATTTCTGTAAAAAAAGAAATAGGCACAAACATGTCACTAAAGCCACCAAAGTTCACTATGTAAAGATTATTTGAAAACAAAACATTTTTTAAAGCAAAAGAGCAGATGTTATCATAGCATTTTCAGTTGAATTTCATCCCATAATTACACCTACTATAGGTGTTGGACAATAGAGGTAGATAAGTTGGGGAGAATCGGTATTGTAATGCTAGGAAGAAAGATTTTTATGATAGCAGATCATAAAAATGAAATGTCTGTCTACCATCTGATGACAGATGGTAGACAGACATTTCCATTTACTCTAAAATCCAAAGAAGCTTGTAGAAACAAAACACAAAAGCCCCTCTGTGCTTTCTATAAGCATCAAAAATAGCATGCAAAATTACTGCAGGTTTAGACAAAAGTGAAATTCTTGATAACTGTGTACACTACACCCTGTTTAGCACAGATTTTTGTAGGGTCTAGTACTAGCCTTAACATTTACGCTGAGAATAACTCTTGTAAAATTTTTGAGGGTCAATGACATGGACAAAAGATGAGACCTGATAGTAACAATAATATAAACTTACAGTACTGATAAACATGGTAAGTTTCTAAGGAATGATTTTTTGTTGTCCTGGGCACAACAACAACATAGCAAAAACAGCTGCTGAGGATATTGCGTGGCCTCGGTGAGACCCAGGATGCCAATAACTGTCTGTCAAATCAAGAGAGGACATGTAGAGAGGATATGTCAGGATGGTGTGCAGGAAATAGAAAAAGTGTTCCCTTTGTTCTATATATTCCTTTATTCTCTATTTGGGTCCAGTTAAAGCTCTTGCAGCCATAGTAGAAGCAATTATTGGATACTCCTTTGAAAGCTGGTACCCAGTTGGGAACTAATTTTACTTGATATTTTGGTTAATGAATGCTGTTGCATTTTCTTTCCATCTGGCTAGACAGAATGTGTATGTGTAACATTTGATGCATCTACGACCTTTATATTTTCATTTATTCATAAGAGCAATATGGTTTAACTTTTCAAAAAACGTTGCAAACATTTGTCAGATCTGCCAAGGAGATTCTCATTAATTAATTGTCTCAAATGCCTTGAGTATGCTTAATTCCAAGATGTAACAGGCTGTTTCTGGCGAAAAGGGGCAATTCGGAAAGTGCTCACCACATCTGTGTAATAGGGAAAAAAAATTTTGGTCTCAGTCTTGGAATGTGAATATAATCCATCATTAATTGTTGCTGCTTTCAAACCGATTATAACATTTTTGTGTCTCCTATTTGGCTGTTACAAGTGTTCAAGTGTATTGGAAAACAGGTAAGAAAAATGATAGAAGAGGAGAATCACATTAAGATACAATTTAAGGACCCTGAAAACCAAGTTATATAATTTAACTCGAAAACTTCATGTAATTCACTCATAACACAAACACTGGGCTTTTTCTTTGAAGCAGCATATGATAAATTTAAGCCATATAGCATCACAATCTCTTATAATGGGAATGAGGAATTTCTGTGTGGAAACTATTTGAAAGGAAGCCTTAAAAAATGATGTCAAGGAATGCAGAGAACTTACTCTTTTCAGCATCTATTCGCTCTATGGCTCCTGCTGAGTTGATAAGAAAGAGGCATGTCACAGTCGAAGGAAAAAAAAAGAATCACACAGTAAATCAAAGTGTGCATGGATAAGACTTTGGAAATGTTCACTGTCATCAGAAGGGCATTTCCCCGATGGTGTGACCTCATTTCAAACATTATAGTGACTATTATAGTATTGCACAAAAGGCGGTGTAGAGAAAGCATGTTTGCTTTTTGTCACTTACTATGACTGTTTCCTGCATCAGGAAAAAAAAAAATTAACTCCAAAATATTATACCACCCCTGGCAGCAACCAACAAAGTATGTTTTGGAAATAACGCTCTTGTCAAATACATTTTAAGGCACTTAAGCAGGTATATCATATTTTTTGTGTAAAAAAATAAAATATTCATTGAAGAAACATTCACAAGTACAAGTCTTCAGAATTGTTTGCCTGTACAATCCTGTACATATATACACCGCTACAGAACATGGGCCTCCCGTTATACTGTTGGCCTCGTCAACTTCACTCCCTGCAAGAAAGGAAAATACATTGTTCAGAGTTGGATGGTATCTGTGAGCAAAGTGAAAGTATCAATTAACACCCAATAATTTATGCTACTAGAAGGAAGAAGAGGCCCACCCAGATGGCACTGTATAACCAATCATTCAAAGTTCTGGACACAAACAGATTCACCAGCCCATCTCGCTGGCCAGCACACTTTGTCATCTGCCCCTAGCCTGGCTGGCTACTCATACAGATCCCCTGTGAACCATATGGTGCCCTGGGTCTTCATCAGTAGTGTTTGCTGATTAAGTAGACGAGGTAGTCACGGATACCCCAAGGATGGATTCTTTGTATTTATTTTAGTGGTCAAAAATCAATGGATAAATTCTGGGTTTTTCTGGATTATTTTATATTAGCCACTGATTATTCTAAATTAGCCAGTGGCTCCGTAGTTTGGAGTGGCTTCTTTGCAAAGGAAAAATGAACAACATTATCCAATTGACTCTCCCTTTTGGAAATGCTTCTGTTATTCTGTAGAACAAATCCCAGAGCTTTTAAACATTTACAAGAAAAATTTACTCTGATTAATTTGTTGTTCACTACGGCTGCTTATTATTGATAAGAGTATTAGGATTTTCAAATAATTTTCTTCATTCTTTGTCAAAATTTATACGTACAAATTCTGACAATGCACATACATATTAGTAAACATCAGCATAAACATAAGTGGAAGTTTTCAAAGGGAATAAATAATAAAAGAAAGAAAAAGGCACTAAACTGCTTCTCTACCAACTCTGAGTAGGAGGCTCAGAGCCCAGAGTGGTCCCCAGTATCAAATCAATTTTATGTAACAAAATTTAACATTTTGTTAAGTAACTGAATTAGTGAACATGTTGGATGGGCTAAACTTCTCAGGTAGGGTTCTGGGGATGTAGGGCCAGCCTTCTAAAAGTGATGGTATATTTCCATCTGGAATGTCATTGTGGCATTCAGGAAGGATCTTGGGGGCCAAATAGACCAGGATTCAAGTCCAAACTCCAGCACTGCCTGAAATAACCACACGGCCTTGGGCTAGCTGCCCAACTCCCTGAGCCTGTTTCCTCACCTAGAAAATGGGCACAGTAAAGCCTGCAAATAACATCATTGTAGACAATGACGATGACAATAATTATAGCAGCTAGCTTTTATCAGACAGCTGCCAGTGATCGTCTACAACACTGAGAGTGTAGATCTTATCATTAGTCTCACAGTGGCAAAAATTGAGATACAGAGAAGTAAAGTATGCTAAGATCATGCAGTGAGAAAGGGGTAGAGCCGGCAGCCTGAGCTCCGTGCCAGGAGGGCTGGCCTCAGATCCAGCCCCTGAATCAGTTAAAGGATGGTAGGTGCTTAGCAGAGCTCAGTAGGTGGTACTGTGGCCATTCCGTTCTCAGGATATTAAGGACATGACACAGGGCACTTTGTCATTGGATGTCTCTTCTTCCCACACATCTCCTGATAATAGCTGCTGCCTCATGGACAGACAACATTAAGTCCTGGCAATTCTAACCCACCAGGAAGGAGGCAGCTCTATCAGCGATACCATGTTCTATGCATCGTCTAAACTTCTTGGGAATCACCCAGTTTACTTTGGTTGATAATTTAGGAAATCAAATTGACAAATATCTAATATGTAACAAGACTCTAAGGTTGGTGAAGTTAACATTGTGTGGGCTCCTTTGCTACTTAAATTTTACTTTTTAATGCCTGAACACAGTTCTGTCATATAAAGAAGTTATTTTGTGTCTGGAAAATTAAAAATAAATTAGGTATTCTAGATAATGCCAGGTTCTGTTGTATTTAGAAAGGCATGTGAAGTCGGGACACAGAGGAAAGACTGGGTGGGGCAGAGATGACATGCACCAAAGCGGAGCGCTGACGTATTTTGAGTATATTTACTGAACCTTTACCTTGTGCAATATGCCCTTCAATATGAGCGAATTAAAAAGCTTTTTAAAACTGCATTTAAAGTATGATTGTCATTTATAACAATTTAGAACCTTTAACCCTCAACCCTCCTGTTCAAATTGAAATGGATCAATGCACCATGATTATGGTATTTAGTTAAGGAAATACGTACTTGAGAATGAGGATGTGCTAGCAAAAGCTACAGTGTATGAACAGTTCAGATTCAGGAATAGCATTTCAGTCTAATCTGGATCCAAATAAGATCCTTCCAGAGTCTCACCTTCTGCCTTGACACCATCCAAGACTTAATTGTTGGCACCAACACACTTCCCAGAAGGATCTGAGCTGGGTGGTAGATGAGCAAGGGCACAGATATTAAAGAGAGATGGTCATGGCCTGCGAACACTATCTTCAGCATCGGAATTCCTGATGAACAAAGAAGACAGAAAACCGAGATGCAAATTCGGTCTGTCATCAAATTAAAGGCACACTCCATTAAAACCAGAATAGGTTATTACCGTATTCCCTGTGTGTATCCACAGAGCTGAAGTGTGAAGAACTCACCAAGTCTTCCTTTCACTATACAAAGCTCTACGCTCTAACCAGAACAGATTAAAGTGAAAAGGTAGTCTGTATTCAAGGGTACCAATAACGCTCCCTGTGGATTAGCAGCCTGTCTAACAAGGAAAGGAGAGAAGATTACATGTGACAAAATGACCCTAAGAAGGTTGAAAAATATTGGTAAGGGAGAGGTTAAGAATAGATGTTCTCTGGCTTAGCAGAGAAATAGCCTGTTGGTCATTAGGGAGGTCTGCCTGGCACCAGGTCAAAGCCTCAATGCTTACTTTTGAGAGTTGAAAGGATATGGTCAGATAATGTATGGTATATGCTGTTCTAAGCAGGAGGGTACTTTAGTCAACTGAATATTGATAAAGGCTTTGCATGTTCTCTTTTGGCCAAGGATCTCAAAGTGCTTTACAATCATCAAGCAAGGCTTGTGCAATTCTGTATAGGGCAGATGAATTGTAAAATTAAGACTAAATGTTTAACCCTCACAGTCAATGTCTTACTGGAACTGAAATATATGAATACTACTTTGTGAGTCTACCATTCTCTTACACCAAGGGTGTGTATGTTTTGTAAGTGGCTGCCTATGGAGCATACTTTTTGAGCTTCTATAACTAACAAAATTCAGATACTAGCAGTTTAACTATTATTACCAATTGTCTTAATACAGCCATGGTCTTCGGAATTGCTATGTACATACATCAGCGTTTTCGAATGAACAGCTTTAATAGCTTAGCTTTCTTCTTGTTTCTCTGAGAACGGCCTCTGTAAAGGACCCGAGCTCCTAAACACGCACAATGATGGCACATAAATAACTTTCTATTGTAACACAACAAGGAAGGCTTGGCTTTTTCAATTATTTTTACCTTCTAATAAATTTCAAACCTTTATGCAAAAATGGATTTCATGGCTGATTTATTTTTCATAGCCTCACATATCACTGCCATAAACTGAAAACACTTAACCCTTCCCAAACACTCGGAGCTTCCAGAGTACATGTTTAGATTTTTGCAGTTTCTGTATTCACACTAATATAAAAAACCAAAATAGCTTTCTTTTTAAAAAATAATAAGCTTGAAAACTCTAGTTGTTGTTGAAAAGCAGCATCTGATACTATAGTTTTGGAAAGTTACTGCAATGTGAAAATTTTAAGACCTGCACACAACTCCTCCTGTTTCCAAGGCAGGTCAGTCATCCCTTGGCCCAAAGGGATGATGCTAAGAAACTGGGGGCCGGGATGTAGCAGAAGTGAGGTAAAGGGAGCAAGTGACAGAAGTATGAAGATATTTTGTGTCTAAAAGTGACCAAAGTGGGACTTTCTGACTCATAATTCAAGGACTATGGCTGCTGGGTTAAATCACCTGAGTTATCCTTTCTTGGCTAAGAATCTGGGCTCTGTGTCATTCATTCTTTACCAAGCTCATACGGGGCTCAGAAGGGAAGCCAAAGCCATAGAGGCAGTCCCAGGTGCTGCTGTCACAATCAGTAAACAAAAAATTGATTGCAAAATATGCAAGATATCCAAATGTAAGCAACATCACAAATTCACTGAAATGTGACAAAGTAGGTACACAAAGATGGTGATAGTACCAATGCTAGTGGTACGTCCTGAGTGCTATGTGGCCTGATCTGTCAAATGCTTTCCCATAGTAAGTGAACTACGCCTCACAATAACCCTGTGAGGTTGACGAAATCTATCTTTTTCACCATTTTACCGATGAGGAAACCGAACCATCTAGTAGTGGTCAGGAAACTTCCCCCAGCGGTAGACTCCAAACTGCCACTCAGGACACCTGGATTTCCAGTTCTCTGTGTCAGGTAAGGCCGGTTCAAGATGCTATGGGCACTGCAGCTCCAGTGAAGAACAGGGCCTGGCACACAAAAAGCTTTCTAGTCCAGCCATCCTTCCGGAACTCATTCTCCTTGACGCACTTCCGGGGCAGCAGACCTCGTCGAACTCCCCCGCTCCCCACACCAAGATGTCTCTGTGATTTCGCATGGGTGAAAAGCTAAGTGACGGCTAGGGCTACCCCATCAGTGGCAAATGAGCCAAGGATTCGAAGACGTAGCCAAGTCTTGACCCTCAAGAAGTTTCTGGCGTACAAGTGACCTCTACCTTCTTTGGACACTAAGAGCAAGTTGCAGGAAGCTCTTTTCTGGCCTGTGCTGGTTCTGCAGTTCTTAGCTCTCATATTCAGACACGCCCTTCCGTGCGCTGCTCTCCGAGGGGGCTGGGACTCTGCACACATCAGTCCTCCTGGTCAGCTGCTGCCTCCAAGGTTCTGCCGACAGGGGCACTAGAGGGAGGCTGGAGAAGGAGGAGCAATTTCTTTCCAGGTGCTTGGGCTTCCTGCCGGCAATAGCATCTTCACGGGGCAGGGGTAGCTGGCTCCCGCCCATAACTCATCATACCCCTCGGAGCCACAGCACCAGCCCTTTTCTTGCTTTGCCTTTTATGACAGTCATTCGCCTTACTTGAAAAAGACAAGGGATTCACATGACTTGCAGCTGCTGCAGACATTTGTCAAATTAAACAGGACTTTCTGCCTGCCACTTTATGTACCTGCAATACCCTCTTGCTAGTCATTAAGGTCAAGACCCGAGATCCCTTCATGTGTCCTCCGTGTGTCACTCTCCCATGGTGGGTGCACAAAGCAATCCCTCAGCAGGGGACGTGCACTCCAGAGACTCAAGTCACATGTTATTTGTTTTGGGGACTTCTTTGTTCCCTTGGACTTAAAATCTACCTTAGTTTTCAATCATTCAATGATCTACTTTCCCTTTCAGTTATTAGACTTTCTTAACAATCTCCCAGTTATCGCAGCCTTTCTTTCGCCCTCTTCCCCACCTTTCCTTCCCACAATCCCAGCAGAGCTTCCACTCGGTGCATTTTCATTTTCTCCAAGGTCAGAGTGGAGGCAGAAGTTGGGATGAGCAGAGCGAGAGTTAACTCCTCCGTGTTCGAGTGCTGTGTTCCATGCTATGGCGGCAATCATGTGGAAGCAGGGAGTTTACTGTCTCTGCTCTAGGGCATCTGTGCCACGTTTCGGCACTATCTGGATGACAGCTGGAAACTCAATAGAGAGAAGTTGGAAACCTGCTTAAAAGGCACTGCACTCCCCGTACTATGATTTCTGTCACCTGGGCATGAATTTGGTGAAATTTGCTCTTCAAGGGGTCAGAGAAAATCAGCTGTACCTCTTATTCCAGAAGCCTATGTAATGCACCACACTTCGGTCCCCTTCACTCTGTAATAATTCATTTCATCAGTCACTCGTTCTTTCAATTAGCACTGCTGCAACTGACCAACCACTCTGCAAGGCACGCCCGGAGGCAGTATGTGAGGGAACGCTGCCTTTATGTAACTTACCGGGCACATGGGTGACCGCTCACACCCCCATCCCCATCCCCGTCCTCCAGGGCACCCGCTGCTCTCAGTTGCACTTCCTGCATGGTCTCTCTGCCTTCACGCTTGTCCTGTCCAACCCATTTTCCACTCTGTGACCGGAGTGAACATTCTAAAGTGCAAATGTGATCATGGCAAATCCCGCAGAAGTTTACCACACAGGATAGACTCCTAAGTGTGGCATACGAGGACTTCATGACTCGGCCCCCAGCTTTTGCTCTTCCTCCCTCTAAATCTCATCACTCCTCTGCCCTTGGACCTCTGCGCTCCAGCCACGACAGGTACCTTGTGGCTCCTCCCACCCCTCCGTGCCCACGAGCCGTGCTCTGCCTGGGCCATCACACCTGACCTCCTTCTGCCTAGAACGCCCACCTCCCACTTCCTGGTCTGCTCAACTCCTTGGTATGCTTCAGCTGTCAGTTCTTAGGCTGCCTCCTCTGGGAAGATGCCCTCAAAGGCCCAAGCTGTCCTTCGGATCCTGTCTACTCCATGCTGACCTGTGCCAGGGCATTCCCGCCTCACCTTCGCTCTCTGAGCATTGACCGATTCTTGTGTGTTTCTCTCACCAAGCTCTAAGCCTCTTAGGGGTGGTGACTGTTTCTTCTTCATCTTTGAGCATATGGTAAGTGCTCAAAAGGAGTGTGTTGAATGAATGAATCCGTATTTTTCCACATTCCATCATAAAGTTACTGTGCAGACCATCCCTCCATTTTTACTACATTTGTTAATTAGGAAAAAAAATAGTAATAATTAAAAAACCCAAACAAACTTACTAGAAAGAGTTTTCTTTTTAAAGTAAGATTTAAATATAGGACTCTTTTCATCTTGCTATCACTGCAGTAATATACATGAAGCAAATTAATTTTAATGCTCCCAGGTACTGATTCTGTGTCACCATGGTTGACAGGATTCAACTAGACTTTACGAGATGGCATTTGACTTTATGGAAGTGAACACTATGCGTGCATTTACAATTTTACAGGGACTTTAAGCTGTCATGCTGAAAAATGTTTATAAAACATTAATCAAAAAATGCCTCTTTAATACAATGCATTGTCTGAAAGATGTTAGAAGGCGCACATTGTAAATGGATTCTTTTTCTGACTGAAGTAATTTCCACCAAAAGCATTTCCCCGTTGCTCTACAAGTACACTGCGTGGATAGATAAAGAGCACTTTCTCAGCACATTACTACCTGATCCAAACACTTGGGAAATCACTAATGTACAGCATGCCATATTTCCATGTCACACATGACACATTCGTCTAAAATTATCCAACAGAGTTTGACACCGCAGCATATTCCTTAAGCAGAGCTTTCAACTGACATCTGCCAAGTAGGAACTTCAAGTAAGAGCTTTCTTCTTCTAACAAGCAAGTAAGGGTTTTCTTTTATCCTATACCCAGGATGGAAAGGATAAAACAATATGTACAAGAACAAGTTTTTCCCCCTATTTTAAATATGTTTATGTTCTCTGAATTAAAAAATTCCCTTTGTATCAGCGTTCAAGTTTCAATAATTACTACCTTTATTGGACGAACAGTTTCTTATTTTTCTTATTTTTTTTTTAAGAAACAGACATTTTTCTTCTTAGATTAAATATGGACTTTTATTTAACTTGCACTGAAAGCTGCTCTATTGTTCACAGTATAAAAACCATCTACTTGACATCATTATTCAGAGTTTACTGACTTGTGTGGAGCACAATGTTTCCACCATTCATTCATTCATTCAAAAATACTTTTTGGGCCTCTGCTATATGTGAGTTTCTGCTCTAGGTGGTAGGAGAATAACCCAGACAAGGTCCTTGCACTCTTGGGTGCTGCTTTCTGTAACTCTTGCCTGGACCCCGTCAGCCTCGCATGGTCTGGTGGCTGAGTGCCAGCCCCCGTGGCCCCGGCAGCCCCGACCGTCACTAGCTTACCCACTTTCTATAACTCAAGGCTTGGTATGCTTGACAAATCCCATTTGATCTCTGACAAATCCCATTCATCTCCCTACTGCTAGATCAAGTCACCAAATTCTGTAGATTCTTTCCTCATTTACCACTCCCTTTCCCCCTCGGTTTTCACTGCCATCTTCCTAATTCAGTTCCTTATAAAATGAAGCCACGATTACACTTTCAGCCTCCTGACATAACTCCCTGTCTTCAGACTCTTCCCCTCATCAATCCTACAAACCACGGCCAGATTAATCTTCCCCAAACCCACATTAATTAAAGCCAATACCCTGCTCAAGAACTGCGATGACTTTCCAGCGCCCATTCATCAAATCCTCGACCTATTTAACTTCGGTAAAAAAATAATTACTCCCACCACTCTGTACGCGCTACTGCATGCTGAGCGCTTGGCCTGCATTATCTCATTTAATCCTTACAACAGCCCTATGAAGTAGCTGGCAATTTGCCCATTTAAAGATGAGGAAACTGAGGTTTAGGGCAGTTAAGTAATTTGCTTAACGTCCCACATCTGGTAGGTGGTAGAGACAGAATTGGGCTCCAGTGCGTGTACTTCTAATCACTAAGCTAGGTTAACTCCATTAAACCAAACTTCCCCTTACCAACTGCTGTCACTAGCTCAGGCCTAGCACTTTCTTGTCTTTGTAAAAGCTGAACCCCACCCGAATCTTGTCCCTTCTCTCCATGTCCCTGAATCTGATGGGTTCACCAAGGCTCAGTTTTCTATTTGTCTCCCTCACAAAGGTGCCCCCTCCACTGATTTCTCTGTCTTTTGAAGAATGAAGGCACGCTTCCTAGTTGTAGAATACAATTTAGCATTTATTTATGTTGTCATTATTTTCTTTGTGTAGGTTTTGGTTTCACCTGAACACAAAAGTATTATCTTTTTCTTTTAATCTCCTGCAGTTTTTATGCCAAGGCTGGCACTCAATACATAAATGATTGATTATTGAAGTAAGAATAGGTGCGAATGTTTCCTGTATTGAAAAAGATAGGATTTAGAACAAATACTAGTTGCTTCACTAGACTTTAAAGAGGATGCATTTATACACCCTCTGGGAGAGGGTTACACTTCATAGGCAAAAATATACTCCATATGGCAGGAAGGAAAGAAACCAGACGAACCAAGGAATACAAACTTTGAAACGCGTCTTGAAGTATGGAGAAAGAGAGAAAATGTATTGAAAAACACCTTTGTGTCTTTTAAAGTCTAATGTTACATTCACTTTCCCACTTAGCTAAGAGATAGTATACTCCAATCACCTGGATCATTTCCTGTCTTTCAGAGATTCATGCGCCTGAATTCACATGACTTGTTTTCCATTTAAATGCTTTCTCAGACTTTTCTCTGGGTTCTGGAGAGAGCTGCTGGCAAACCTGGAATCCAGTTGCTTCTCTCTTCAGTTGTCATGGTGATTTCCCACTTTTGTTTAGTTTGTTCTTAGTTAGAAACATCCATAAGTTTACCATCCAAATGGCCTGATGTTGTTATTTGAATTCTGTCTCTTCCTCCTTAGTGAATCTTTCAGAAAACCTCATGTTCGCCTTTGAAATCCATGGGCATGGATGGTCTCTTCAAGCACGATGTAACCCAGGAAGGCAGTTGCTGTGTGAGGGGCACTCCATTCAGACATCACTAAAGCCAACCTCTGCGTCCCCAAACCCACCACACATGGCTTTCTTTTCAGAGACAGACCAGTCACAGAAAATCAAACTCACTGGCACTGATTTATCTCGAATGACAAAACAAAGGGGCAATTATACAGTTTCTGGAGCACAAAATGATGCCATGATAAGGTACAACAATGGTTTCGGGATTTGGTTAGAAAGGGCTTTCAGTTAGGATTATCCTACAGCAAGCCAATTTTCAGTACTAATAGCTGTTGTTTCACGCAGGGATTTATCATTTATTCTATCCAGGAGCCGACATGAGGCTGTACAGTGTAGCAGTCAAGAAGCCTGGCTCAGGCGTCAGGGAGTCCCAGGTCTGAATGCCTGGTCCACCATTCACCGCCTGTGTGATTTTGGTTGGGCCAGTTATTTAACCTCAGTTTTCCTATTTATAAAATGTACCTTCTTTATAAGTTTTTGGATTTTTTTTTTAATAAAGGGTAGGTAAAATAATATACAATGTTTGGTATATCATAAGTATTTATCCATTATGTGCCAGACACTCCTGTAGGTGCATCAGCAAAACGCCCTACCCTCATGGGGCTTACATTCTTACTCATTTACTAAGGAGACAAGACAGAGAACACCATGCCAAAGGTAAGTAAAGGGCAAATTCCACCCATTAACAAAATCATGGCACAAGGCTGTGGGAAAATGTTGCAGTACTGTAGGAAAAATGTTGTTAGGTAAAATGGATTCAGTAAGTTCAGTCATTCTAATTTCTCTCCTTTTTAGAGAGTGTCAAAAGAAAGGCCACCCACTTCCAGGTTGAAGGGGATAGCTAGCCTGCCAGATCAGTGGGCATTGCCCCTACACTAGCTGACAGTGTGGCTTTTTGGGCCAGGCAGTGTTTAGTTTGCACAGCCCCCAGAATTCCACTCTGGTTGTAAGCCTGGCTGTTCTAGGTCTTCTTCCAAACCCATTCTGCGATATTCCAAAGGTTGGCAAGTGAACTTTCTGCAGAGTTCCCCCGGGAATGGGGATAGGAATTCACAGATCATGTGACCTGCTCTCCTTGGCCCCCCATCTAAATGATGGGTCTTCTGCTCAAATTCTCTCAGCAGTTTTAATATGCAGATTGCACTGCCTTGCACTTGCCAGTGATTTACATTTCACTTGCTTCCCTGTTCTTTTTGTGTCATTCCATCTTTAACTGAAAACTCCTGCCATTTGATCTTTGGTATGACCCCACCGCAGCACCAGAGCCTCTACTGCTGCTTTACAGAAAACAAAGAAGAAATATTTTTATCCTTTTTATACAAAGAATCATCCAAAATGAGGTACAGCTAAATGATAAATGTGAATTAGAGCTCTCCAGTGGTTTTCTCAGCATCCCGGGGGTGGGTGCATGGAATCTGTGCAGATCTAGCATTTCCAAATTGCGGAATACAAAGCCAGCAGCAGCAGCTCTGGGGTGTCTGACAAAGCCCCTTTGCTAGAGGTCTGGCAGAAAAATAGGACAATCTTGTACCAGGTTAACAGGTATGTGCAAATGGACTTTTAATTTCCAATCTCCGAAGCCTGAAAAGTGTCATATGGTTATCTCTGTAGGTAGCACATGACCCGATAAAGTCCACACAGGGGATGACAGCCAAACATGCCACATAAACTGGATCCAAACCTTCTCTGCGTTCACTGAGGAACTGCTTTTCCACTGAGCCTCAGTACTGTTCTCCTGGCCCCGCCTCTCCTCTACAGTGAAAAAAGATTTGAAACTCAGATTTCTTTTCTGGTGTAGTCAGGAGCTATTTAGCTATGCTAAGTATTAATAAAACTTCCTAAAAGTCTTAGCCTTCTTTCATATTTCAAAGCCAGAACTCAGAAATATTCCTTTATCCAAAAAGAAGTAGGCCAAGAAGAAGAAAATTAACACATATAAGGGTACAAACTAGATGTCTACAGCCATTATCAAGAGAAAAGACAACCTTTCCAGGAATCAAATCTTTAGGAAAAAAGAAAGCGGTATTCATGCTTTAGTCTTTCAGCAATCACACCTTACGCAGGACTCCAGAAGCCATATCTAGAGTCTATGGATATTTTGAGTCTTCATTTGCTGTTGGTAAGGCCGAACGCTGATTGTAGCAAATGACTACACAGTGCTTACTATGTGCCAGGCACTCTTTGGAGAATGCACAAACATCAACTCATGCACCACTCACTTCCTCATGTGAGTAAAGCTACCATTATTATCCCCATTTTTCAGATTAAGAAACTGAAAAACTTGCCCAAGGCCACACATAGCTAGCTAGAGGATGTAGTTAAGATGTGACTACAGACAGACTGGCACCAAAAACTGCTCTTCACCATTCTCTGTGCCTGAAATGCCTGAACGGGTAATATGTCAGAATACTTAGGAACCCTAGGAAAGGGATGTTTGTTATATTAAGATAGAATAATGGAGGGTGAAAACCTAAGGAAAATCCTATCTACACAAAAAAGGTCTGAAAGGAAGAGAGGTGCCCCTTTCAACAAGGGTGCTTATAGGCTAGCTGGCTTTTATTTGCTTTGAATAAAGGTTGATGACCATTTTCAGCACATTAGGAAAATTAAAAATTGGGTTTCAGCCTTCAGATATATGGTCTATAATCCTATTGCTTGGCTTAAAGTTTTAAGTAAATAAAGATGCAAGAAAAGACCAAAATGAGCAGCTGGTGTTATTTCTGTTTTGAAACAGGTATGTTCTGATTGGAAAAGATGTTTAATGAATGGCCCGAGCCAACTCACCAGATGCTGACAATGAAACATTTAACTCTACCAATTGAAGGTTTCTGCCTCAGAAGATTAGGTACACCTTCACCTGTCTGACAGCATTGCAGGAGTAATTAGCAAACAGGGAATTCAAGAATGAATTAAAGAGCTGAGCCACAAAGCCTTCGTTCAAATACTGGCTGTGTCTTCCAGGAGGGGCCACCATGTTTATGGAGATAAGTTGGCAGGAAGTAGTGAGATGACTTTTTTCCTTTTCCAGGCTGTGAATGAAGAGTTGTTTCATCTTCTAAAGAGACAATCTGTCTAATGTTCACACTCACAGGATGTGAAAACATCAAAAATAGAATGAGAGTTTCACACGATGAAAATAACACAAGGTCATAAGAATATATTTAACATGGTCACCAGCAAAGAACTGGCCCTGCCTGACTCTGGAAAGCCTTTGTCCAATTTTACAGAATTTTTCAGATGTATTTTTATATAAATGAAGAAAAACAGTCGAACCTTTTAAATGTGATGCAGAGAAGCTGATGGTGTGTCGTGAGCTTCCATTGATTCTGCCACTGTCTCCATCACCTAAAGGCAGTTTTCCCTAAAATGTTGCATTGATAATCTTATCTTTAGACAGTAAAACTTTTAGGAGGCTTCCAAATGTTAAAAGGTAAATGTTAGTAAGCTCTGACACAAATGTACAATAACTATTTTTAATATGAATTTTGTTTTGTCAACATGACCTGCCAATCATCTTCTGGTATAATTTTCTTCTTGATGGTACTGTGTTTATGATGAACAAAAACCTCACAAGAGATGTCTTCTGACATAAAAGTACAAGGCAGTTTTGATTTGGGGGTTAAAAGTCAGACATTTATCCTTAGAACCATCTCTCTGAAAAAGTTTGACTGAGGTTTCTGTGTTTTTTCTTACCTAGATGATGTCCTGATAACCCACTCTTAACTTTTATTTATTCTCAATAACATACAAATTTGGCAGTTCAGACCTCATTTAGAAAACTTCTAGGCAGAGGAAGAAATTAAGAAAATTCTGGAAGTCATTTCTAAAAATGTTTTTCTAATCTCAGTTTTCTCCTCTGAATACTTAACATATCTAATTATGACACAGATAATTTTGGTTTTCACAAATCAGTACAAACCAATGGTCAATTTTGTTAACAAATGAGGAATGAACAGGCATAATTTTACCTTGCATTCCTTTTGGAATACAGTAGAGCATAACGCATACAAATACAGTAAACTAGTCTCATGCTAATGCAGTGGTTCTCAGCCTCAGCTGCACGGTAGAATCACCCGGGTGTCTTTACAGACCTATGATGCCGGCGGGGAGGGGCCCTGGCATCCCTGTTACTGGGCAGCTCCCAGGTGATTCTAACATGAGCCGGGTCAAAGAGCCATGCCTAGTAATGAGGTGGAGCCAGAAGGTTTTTGTGGTAGATGAATCGCCCAGGTATCCCGCCGAGGCATGGTTTTCTAGTTTGAACAATGAGATCAATGATCGCTATTGTGCAGGGCTGTTGGAAAGACTACGTGAGACAATAACGTAAGTGCCCGATGCATGCCTAGCACATAGTAGGTGCCGAATAACTGCCAGTGCCTTCCTTTAATGTTTCAAAGTGTCTCCACATCTACTTTCTCACTGAATGTTCACCTCAACCTTGTGAAGTATATAAAGAGAAAAATATAGGCTTGCAAGCTTGAATGTCTATAGGTCTGGCTGATTTAGACTTCATCATGACTTTGTTGTCACAATGATGCCGTATGTTCTCCATCCTCTGCAGAGTCTCAGGTTCTCAGTCGTCGGAGCTCTTCTCCTCCATCTATGCGATCCCTTAGCCTCTCATCCAGTCTGATAGTTTAAAATAACCTCTACAGGCTGAAAACTTCAGCCTGGATCAGAATGAAGTCTCTACTGGATGTCAAAGAGACATCTCAAACTCAACCTGTTTAGAATGGAACTCGTGACCTGCTCCCACGTCACTCCTCAACCACCAGCACCTGTTCCTCTGCAGTCACCAGTCCAGTGAGTGGCAGCTCCATCCTTATAGCCCCTCAGGCCAAATATCTTGAATTCCTTTTTCTCATACATACATATCCAGTTTGCCAGCAATTCCTATTAGTTTAGTGCTCAAAATAGATCCAAAATCCAACGTGTCTCACCTCTTCCACTGCTATTACCACCCTAAACTCTGGTCTGGATTAAAGCTTCTTACTGGTTTCCTATTTCTCACTGCTGCCCCCTCCCGTCCACCCAGCCCCAGGCCACTTTAACAGAGCATCCACAGGGAGCCTTTCAAAGTGGAAGTGGGATCTTGCCCCTTGTGCATTCAGAGTCCTCCAGTGACGCCCCCTCTCTTTCTGAGTAAGTCCCTACAACGGCTGAGAAGGCCTAACACAACATTACTGCTCTTCCCACGGTTACCTTTACCGTGTCTCCTATAACTCTCTCCCTCACTCGTTCTGTTCCTCCTCCTTCCTCTAACATGCCAGGAACACTGTTCCCTCTGGTTCGAATCTCTCCCCGCCTCCTAAATATCCACATGCTCGCTGGGACTTTCCTTCAGGTCTTTCATTCAATGTGCCCTTTGAGCCTGAAAGCTTCCTACCTCCACCCTGCATTTCTTATTATTCTTTATGGTTTTATTTTTCTCCATCACTTACTACCATCTGATGTGCAGTATATTTAAATATCTGCTTATCCCTGCTAGAAAGGAAGCTAGACAAGGGCAAGAACTTTTTTTGTGTTTTGTTCACTGTTGTACCCCTCGGGCCTAGACCAGGGTGGGGCATATAGTTGGTATCACACAAACATTTGAATGAATGACTGAATGAAGTATATTGATTTTTAAAAGCATCTTTTCATGGGCACCTTATAGAGCAAACTCGCATCAAAGGCAGTTCTGGGAAGTGTCAGGGCTACAATTTCATTAACATGCTCAGCTTCAGTACAGATGACAGTCCAAATCAGTTGGCTTCCTGGGGCCCAGGAATCTTTTGAGTTGTGTCCAATTTTGTATTTCCTTCTGCCCCCAGGGTAACTTGTCAAAAACCTACCGGGTACCCCACAGCTTTAAAAAAGTGGGCAGCTAACTTCAATTTCTGGCTGAAGTCGCTTGGATGGGGCTGCGCATGGGAACATAGAGGGGGCGTGTGACAGCCGTGCTTTGCAGCTGCAGGTTCCCCTACTCTTTACTGCAAAGAAGGACCGAGCTGGCTGTCATTAGATACACACAACCTGGTGTATAGTGTCTGGTTCAATTAAGGGAACTTCCAAGAAGAGACATGACTGAATAAATAATCGGAGAGATGCAAATCTGAAAGGACAATTGTTTTTCACCGATCTTGGTTTGCAAGTTGAGATTGAGAGATAGAGGCTTCAAGTGAATGGGATCTCCTGGGTAAGATTCCTCACTTCAAACACCGTAAACGAGTGTTGTTTTGTGATGCACATTTTAGTACTGCTAGAGGCAAACTTTCTAAATATTGATAGTAATAATACCAAACTGACGGCGAGCGCACAGAAGAACAGGAGGTACCGGGAAGCGGGCTGCCCTGGCTGTCCCGGACATGGCAAAGGCCTCATCAGAAAGGACAAGCCCCAGGACAACAATGTGACCCCTCACTTCTTGGGAATGTCCCTTTCAGAAGCACAGGGCGTACATGACTGAGGGCATGTGAATTGATGATTAATGTGTAAAATTAATTAATCTCTTTAGCGCTACTTCTATGATACGATGTCTCTTAGTTTGAAACAAATAAGGAACTATGGAATTAAAAGCTGCTAACACTAAGAGCTATCATTAAGGAGCATACAGTGACAAAGATTTGGTATATCGTGGGAGGTGCCCCTGTACAATGTGTGGGGTCTTTCCTGCCTCCTTGCCATTGAGCTGCAGGGTGACAAGTGCAGGTAGAGCCTACCTACAATGAGGCTGACGCACGGAAACGCTCGGCTCCTCTTGTCCCTGCTCCATCACTCAGACTCAGCAAACAGCAGACAGCTAACATGCCACTCTTAGTTATTTCTGGAGGGTTAGGTGGTGTGATGGAAAGGACGTGGGCTTTGAAATTAGAGGCTTGGGTTTAAATCCTCACTGTATCACCTACCAGCTACGTGAGTGGATGATCTTACCCTAATCCCACTCAGTTTCCACAGCTGCTCAAAATGAGGTTAAGGTAACTATCTCAAAGGGTGGTTGGAGGTTTCCAGTGAGATGGTGTATGTGAAGTACCTAGTACAGTGCCTGGCATAGAGTGAGCACCCCCAAATGACAGCTATCACGATGACTGTTACTGTTATACGAAGTAGAATTATGAAATGGCATTGTGGGGCTCAAACTTAGTAGTCTCCAGGACTGCCTAGGGAAGGGGCTTGTCACTGACATCACTCAGGATGAGGTCTGCAGCCCTTCAGAGACATCTGTGAATGCTGACTGCCAAGGGTTGCCACGGGAACAGAAGCTCCCTCCCGTGGATGCTGCCAAACCTTCGCTGGCCCTCATCTGCTGACAAGTCCTGTATTCTTTTAAAAAACTTTTTAAGTTATTATAGGTACACTGTGTGCCTGAATCTGTCTTTATGCGGTACATGTGTTTTGATTCAGGCATACAAGGTAAATTAATCAACTCAGGGAAATTGGGGTACTCATCACCTCAGGCATTTATAATTTCTTTGTGTTAGGAACATTCCAATTCCACTCTTTTAGTTATTTTAAAGTATACCCTAACTTATTGTTGATTATAGTCACTTTATTGTGCTATCAACTATTGGTCATTCTATCTATACAACCATTACATCCCCACTTTATTCCCCACCTCCCTGCTACCTTTCCCATCCTCTGATAACCATCATTCTACACTCTGTCTCTGTTCTCTCAATACAGGCGAGAGTAACAAACCCAAGTCTTTAATTTCAAAACAATGGTTTTTAATATTTAGCTTCCACATATGAGTGAGAACATGTGAGATTTGTCTTTCTGAGCTTAGCTCATTTCACTTAACATAATGTTCTCCAGTTCCATCTTACAAATGGCAGGAATTCATGCTTTTTATGGCTGTATAATATTCTATTGTATATATGTACTACAATTTATTATCTATTCATTCATTGATGGACACTTAGGTTGATTCCAAATCTTGGGGATTATGAATAGTGCTGAAATAAACACGGCAGTGAAGGTATCTTGTCGATATACTGATTTCCCCTTCTTTGGATATATACTCAGCACTGGGATTGCTGGGTCATACGGTAGTTCTATTTTTAATTTTTTTTTTTTTTTTTTTTGAGACAGAGTCTCACTCTGTTGCCCCGGCTAGAGTGAGTGCCATGGTGTCAGCCTAGCTCACAGCAACCTCAAACTCCTGGGCTCAAGTGATCCTCCTGCCTCAGCCTCCCAAGTAGCTGGGACTACAGGCATGCGCCACCATGCGCGGCTCATTCCTTCTATATATATCTTTAGTTGGCCAATTAATTTCTTTCTTTCTATTTATAGTAGAGACGGGGTCTCACTCTTGCTCAGGCTGGTTTCAAACTCCTGACCTTGAGCGATCTGCCCGCCTCAGCCTCCCAGAGAGCTAGGACTAC
>CAUYRT010000561.1:0-51546 GCA_963574885.1 Lepilemur ruficaudatus
ATATATATTGTGATTTTTTTTTTTATAACTGAGAGAGAGAGAGAGAGAGAGAGAGAGAGAGAGAGAGAGAGAGAGAGAGAGAGAGAGAGAGAGAGAGGAGAGAATGAACATGATGGAGACTGGAAACAGAATGAGAAGGTAATTTGCACTACAGAAGTGCCTGTCAGAGCCTAGCAGAGGACCTGGCACTCAATAGGTAAGCAGTGAGTATTTGTTGAATGAATGTATGAATGAAACAGGGAGCAAGCTGGGAGCAGGGAGAGAGACAGGGAGAGAGAATGGTATGAGTGGTAGAAGAGTGGATCTGTAACTGAAATCAATTTGACAAACATTATTGATCCCCAATTACCTGCCAGGTACTGAGAAAATCAGAGGCTGGAAGCACAGCACTGAGTCACAAATAGCTTCAGGCTCTAACAGGCTGATGGCTGTGTAGAAAGCAGCATTGGAAAGCGGTCACTGTTCTCCATTATTGAAGTGTGTGAGTGTCCCCCAGAAAGTCCTTACCCTGCCTGCTTTTGGGGTGCTTTAGTGCTCCTGTCCCTACTGTATGTCAAACTACATGAAAACCAACATGCATATTTTAATATCAGTTATTACCACATAAAACAAAGAAGAAAGCTCAGTGGGAATGCCAACCACTACCGCCTAATTTATGCCCCTTGATTCTCACCAGAATCCTGAAACATTGGTATCATCATTCCCAATTTAGGTAAGGAAAACCTGAGGCTAATAAGTAGAATGGCTTGCTCAAGAGCACATGGTAGCAGAGCCAGGATTCAAATCAAGTTCTCCTATTTGCTGGACAGTGCTCTGTTCTGTCACCCCTGGCTGCCTTCATGAGTTCTGTACACATTCAGCCCCATACTACCTTCCAAAATCTGGATAAATGAAAATGCAGATATCTGAAGCCCAGCATATGCTGAACAGACACATGTGCTGCACAGGAGGAATCTTGGCTTTTGTATAGATCTTACATCAGGGACTTTAATATTAAAAGGCTCCCAGTGCAATTCATTCATTCATTCATTCCTCATTCACTCATTTAATCACTCATATATTCATCTATGCTTCAAACATAGACTGATCTCATTCTATGTATACCAAACAGTTGTGAGTATAAATAGAGGTAATTCAGAAATGGTGGGTACCTGGAGAAATTCTCTCTCCATTCAGTGATGAGGAAACCAAGGATAACAATGATGATAGCTAGCATTTACTGAGTGCTTTACACTATTCCAACTACTTCCTGTGGCTTAACTTCTTTTATCCTCAAAATCACCATGTGAGGTGTAGGAACTATTATTTTCTCCATTTTATGGCTGAGGAATGGAGACTCAGAGAGATTATACAACTTGCCTAAGGTCACACATCTAATTAAGTGGCAGAGATTTGAACTCAGGAAGTCTGGCTCCAGAGTGCCCAAAATGACAATTCCTGGCTGGGATAAGCACTATATTCTCCATCCTCTTCTCTCACTCATCCTCACATTCTTTCTCCTCTAGTCAAAGGAGATCTCTTGCTCCTTTTTGCATCATTCCCTTTGCCATCCTCGTGATTCTGTTTCTTCTGTTATCTTTGCCTGGGGTGCTCTCCCCACTGCTTTACCCATCCCCTGATCCAACTCTCCAAACTCTTACCATACTGAAAATGGCAGTAGTGATGTTGCCAACTCCTTCCTGAAGCTTCACATAAACTCACCTAACTGATATGAAGTGAGCTCTTCCTCCTCCTCTTCAGAAAGTCACGGTCCTTATCTTTTCTTTTGTAGTACTTACTATGTTCGCCTTATGTTTTGGTTTTTATGTTGTTATTACTTCTACACTTATCTCTCCTCCCCCACCTGCCCTGCACCAACTAGATTGCAACTTCCTTAAGAGTTAGGACCATGTCTTGAGCCCTTAAAGTGTTTAGCATGGAGCTTAGGGATTTTATAGGTGTCTGCTTTTATAGAAGTAAATTATCTGATACTTGGTTTCCCAGATTTACATGAGCTTCATGCAGTAAGTCTTGGTCTATGAGTCTACATTACTTTTCCCCTACCTGCTTCCTAAAAGTCTTCTTTACTTCCTTGTTGCAGGCTGTAGATGATGGTGTGGAGCATGGGTGTGATGATGCCATAGAAGACAACAAAAAACTTATTTTTACCTTGGAACTCCTGTGAATGAGATTTTGATGGGTTGTGAAAGGACCTGAGGAAGGAAAGCAGATAACTCAAATGCAGTTGCCTCAGATAAAATCCCATGGTGTTTTATTACTGGAATAGCCCATAATACTTCCAGAGGGAAAAGGGATGTTTTTGCTGGGGGATATCTAGTGCTTTTATCATTTCATAAATATCTTGACATTAAAGAACAAATGTCCCCTGCAATTCTCTAATGGAGCTGGGATGAGGTAGGACATATATGCTGGTTTCTTTGGAAAATATTGGTAAGTAAAAGATCGGGCGTTCTTACTTCTGAAAACAGGTGGAATCACCTCCAAGATGGTAGTTTTAAAAATAGAAGTGTGGGAGGTGAGAAAATTTCCTCTCAAGCCATCAAGGAAAGAGGAAATTACGGCTTTCGAAATCTGGGCACTATTTGAAGAAAGGAACTATTTCCCCATGTTTGCCACCAAAAACTTTGCACTAGTCTAATCTAGACTCAAGGAATTACAGTTATATCTGAATGCAGAATGCAGAGGGAAAGCTACTTGTGAATTGAACCAATGAAAAACTGCACCTTGAATGTTATGCTCCAGAACTCTAAACCATGCCTGCTACAGCCTTTGCCCTTTGAAGTAAATTAAATCAACTGCCCAGTACCTGCCTTGAGCCCTTGTCTGCCAGGTTCCTCCATCTTTGATGGAAGGAAATGCTGATGTCTGAGTTTATCTCAGGCTCTGAAGAGTGAAGATTGTTGAGTAGAGATTAATCCCTTCAAATTCTCTGGACTACTTGAGGCTAGGTTATCTGGGGGTCTGGCTTCCAAAGGAGAAATTAGAAAATAATGGGGACCTTTAAGGAAAACGTGTGGAGTCACTAAGAATGGCCAAAGTCAAGGTTAAAAATTCCCCTTTTTTCCTCTTCCTCTGTTATTCAATCCCTGAAGCCTACAGCCTCTCAAACTCCTGAATACCCAGTTTACTTATTTTTTTTGTAATAGAGAGCTCATTAATGTACAGATGTGGTACATGTCAGAAAAGCTCTGGTTGTTTCTAGTTACCTCTGGTGCCACACAGAATGAGTTTAAATTTCTTCAAAATGACAACTTCTCAAGCATTCAAGATAGGTCTTACTGCCCCCTCATCACCTAATAACCACATTATTCAATATCCCCCAACAGGTCTACCAAATCTCTATCCTTCTTTTTAATCTATCCTGCAAAAATGTAATAAATAAATGAAGGGCCCCTTTTATCTCATCACTCTCTGGCTCCAGCGCCAATAATGCATTCCAGTTGTTCACTACTGTTACCATTTTTAAATAGTCAGGTCTATTGAAGTATGATATACAGTAAAATGGACCCCTTTTTTGGTGTACAGTTCTGAGTTTCAACAAATAAATAGAATCATTTAACCAGCACCACATTGATATGTGGAATATTTTCATCACCCCGTAAGTCTCCACATGCTCCTTTGCAGCCCTTCATCCATCCTTATCCCCCACAACCACTATTTTGATTTCTCTCCCTTTTCTAGAAAGTTATATAACTGCAATCATAGACTATACAGACTTTTATGTCTGTCTTCTCTCATATAGCATAATGCTTTTGAGATTCATCCATGTTGTGGTATGTATCAGTGGTTTGTTGCTTTCATTGATAATGTTGCTCCATTATATAAATATACCACAATTTAGTCATCCATTCAATAGCTGATGGAAATTGGGTTTATCCTGTTTTGTTGGCTATTTTGAGTAAACCCGCTATAAGCATTTTCATATAGGTCTTTGTGGACATATGTTTTTATTTCTTTTGGATAAATATATAGGCGTGAGGTGGCTGAGTCACACATTATATGTTTAAATTTATAAGAGACTATCAAACCATTTTCCAAAGAGGCTATATACTATTTCACTTTCCCAACAGCAGTGCATACAAGTTCCAGTTGCTCTGCATCCTCATCAGGTATTGTCAAGGTATCTTGGCTTTGTTTTGTTTTTACCACTCTGGGAGATCTGTATTGCTATTTTATTATGGTTTTAATATGAATTTCTCTAAAGAAAAATGACATCTTTCTTAAAGTGCCATTTTAAAATTTCTCAGTTTTTCATTGAGTTGTTTGTTTTACCATTATTGAGCTTTGAAAGTTATTTATGTATTCTGGATACAAGTCCTTTATCAGACATGTGTTCTGAAAATATTTCTCTCTGCCTGTGGCTTGCCTGCTTATTTTCTTAACAGTGTCATTTGGATAGAAGAAGTTTCAAATGATGATAAAGTCAAATTTACCATTTTTTGTTATTGTCTGTGTTTTCTGTGTCCTTTCTAAAAAATATTTGCCTAACCCACGTCACATTGAATTTCCCCCGAAGTTTTATAGGCATTGGTTTTACATTTAGAACCGTAATCCATCTGGAGTTAATTTTTAAATATGGTACACAGTACAGGCTAAAGATCATTTTTATGCATATGGTGGTCCAATTTTCCCAGTGTTATTTGTTGAAGATAGTATCCTTTCTCCATTAAATACTTTATCACCTTTGTAGAAAATCAATTGATCATATGTATTTTTGGTCTCTTTCTAGATTCTATTCTGTTCCATTGATCTACATGGCTACCCTTTAACAAATAGCACACTTTCTTGATTAATGTAGCTTTATAGCAAGTCTTGGAAGCAGGTAATGTAAGTTTTTCAGTGTTGTTCTTTTTCAAAATTATTTTTGCTATTTTAGCCCTTATGGCCCAATGTAAAATAGGGCCTTTAAGGATTGAAACCTATTATACAAGACCTATTTAGAAAAAAGGGTAATTATCTCTACTGCTTCTCCATTTAACAGCCCAATCTGGTTTTTTCCTAAACTTGGAAAGGTAGAATGGCACCTCATGATGGATTATTTCAGCTTTAATACTTGGTCCCAGCCACTAAGACGCCTGTATTAATTTCATATTGCTGATGTAACAAATTACCAAAAACTTAGGGGCTTAAAACAGCCCAATTCTATTATCTTGTAACTCTGTAGGTCAGAAATCTGACTCAAATCTTTCTGGGCTAAAATCAAGGTGTTGACAGGGCTGTGTTTCTTTCTGGAATCCCTAAGGGAGAATTTGTTTTCTTGCCCTTTCCAGCTTCTAGATGATGCCCGCATTACTTGGCTCATGATCCCTTTCCATCTTCAAGTCTAGTAATGGTCAGTTGAGTCTTTCTCATGTCACAGCACTAGGACACTAGCGTTTTTTCTCACTCCCTCTTCTACTCTTCTTCTGCCTGCCTCTTCTACTTTTAAGGGCCTTGTGCTTTCATCTGGGTTCACTGGATAGTTCAGAATCATCTCCTCATATTAAGATAACTTGAATATGGAATTTGAATTCCATCTGAAACATTAATTATTCTTTTTGTCCATCTAACATTTTATATATATATATAAAATAATTTTATATCATAATATATTCACAGGTTCTGGGGATTAGGACATGGACATCTTCTTTCTGGGGCCGTTATTCTGCCTACTACAATTATGATGTATTTTTCTTAGTATATATTGCTGGATTCAGTTTATTAATATTTTATTAAGGCTTTCTGCATTTTTGTTTCTGAGGGATATTATTCTGTACTTTTCTTGACTTATCCAGTTTGATATCAGAGAAATGATGGTGTACCAGAGTAACGTGCTTGACAGTGTTTCTTACACTTACATTTTTCTGGAAGAGTTTGTTTGTAATTGATGTTATTATTCCTTAAATGCTTGGAAGAATTTGCCACTGAAGACATCTGTGACAAAAGTTTTTGTTGTTTCTGTTTGTTTGGAGGTTTCTAACTATGACAATAATTTCTGTAGTAGATATAGATATAGATCTATATATGCATATATAGATATAGGGGTTTTTTTTGATTGAGTAATGGTAATGCCTCTCAAGGAATTTGTCTATTTTATCTAAGTGATCAAATTTATTGGCAAAAATTGTTCAAAATCGTCCCTTATTATCTTTTTTAATATCTGTAGGATCTGTAGTAATTCCCTTCCTTCCTTTATGACACTGGTAATTTGCGTCTTATTTTCTTTCTTCTTGATCCATCTGGCCTAAGATTCATAAATTTTATTGCTCTTTTCTAGGAACCAAGCTTTGGTTTCATTGATTTTTTTTTTTTTTTTTGAGACAGAGTCTCACTCTGTTGCCCTGGCTAAAGTGCCGTGGCGTCAGCCTAGCTCACAGCAACCTCAAACTCCTGGGCTCAAGGGATCCTTCTGCCTCAGCCTCCCAAGTAGCTGAGACTACAGGCACGCGTCACAGTGCCCGGCTATTTTTTTCTATATATTTTTAGCTGTCCAGCTAATTTCTTTGTATTTTTAGTAGAGACAGGGTCTCGCTCTTGCTCAGGCTGGTCTCGAACTCCTGACCTTGAGCGATCCACCTGCTTCAGCCTTCCAGATTGCTAGGATTACAGGCGTGAGCCACCACACTCAGCCAGGTTTCATTGATTTTTACTTTTTTTTTTTGTTTATGTGTTTGTTTTCTCTGCCATTGGTTTGTGCTCTTTGTATTGTCTTGCCTTCTTCTGGTTTGGGGATTTTATTTTCCTCTATTTTTCTAGTTTCTTAAGCTAGAAGTTTAGATAACTAATTTGAAAACTTTCTTCTTTTCTGATATAAGCTTTTTCTGTTATAAATATTCCTCTAAGCATGTTTTATGTGGCTCACATATTTTGGCATGATGTGTCTTCATTTTCATTAAATTCAAAATATTTCATAATTTTCTTTGCAACTTATTCTTTGACTCATGGATTTTTTCAGGATGGTGTTAATTTCCACATAATTAGATATTTCCTAGAATATTGATTTTAAATATTAATTCTATTATAGTCAGAAAATACTTTGATGACTTCAATTATTTTAAATTTATTGTATTTCCTTGTATGGCCCAGAAAATAGGCTATTTTTTGGTGAATACACCATGTACACTTTAAACCAATGCATATTCTATTGTTGGATGGAGTGTTCTATGAATGTCAGACCAAGTTTGTTGATAGTATTGTACAGGTCTTATATATTCTTATTTATTTTTTGTCTACTTGTTCTATTGTTAAGTGAAAAAGAAATGCTGAAATATTCAACTGTAGTGTATTTGTCTTTGTCTCCTTTCCGTTCTAACAGTTTTTGCTTAATATATTTTGAAATTCTGTTGATAGATACATGCACATTTAGAATGATGTCTTCTTATAATTGAATCTCTTATCATTACGTAATGTCCCTATTCATATTTGGTGATAATATTATTTGTTCAGAAGTGTTCTTTGTTTAATACTAATATAGTTAATTTTCTTTCTTTTGGTTAAAGTTTACATGGTATATCTTATTTTTCTTTATTTTACTTTTAATCTATTGCTATTTCTTGTGAACAGCGTATAGTTGGGTCTTGCTTGTATTGTCAATATGACAAGATCTAACTTTTTTGTGGGTGTTCAGACCATTTACACTTAATGGAATTTTTGATACAGTTACATTTACATCTATATCTTGCTAGTTGCTTTTTTTCATTCCATCTGTTCTTTATTTTTTCTATTTTCCTGTTTTCTTTTGAATAAATTGAGTAATCTTTATGATTCCATTTTATCTACTCTATTGATTTATTTATGTCTTTTAAAAAATTTTTATTTATTGGTTTCACTATGATTTACAATACATATCTTTACTTAATCAGAGTACAACTTCAAATAATATTATGCAACTTCATATATAGTATAAGAACCTTACACCAATATGTTTTCAATTCCTCCCTCACATCTGTTGTGCTATCATTGCCATTAATTTTCTTTATACATATGTTATAAACTGAACCATACATTGTTACTATTTTTCCTGAAATTATTTATTATTTTTATAGAGATTAAAATATTCAAAGGATGCTGTTTATGTTTACTTTTATTTTTACCATTTCTGGCACTTTTCATCTCTTTCCATAAATCCAAGTTTCCATCTGGTGTCACATTTGTTCTTCCTGAATAACTTCCTTTAACATTTCTTGTAGCACTGGTTTGCTAAAAGTAAATTATCTAAGCTTTTGTTTGTCCAAGAAAGTCTTCATTTTCCCTGAATTTTCGAATAATATTTTCAATAGATGTACTTTTCTGGGTTGACAGATTTTTCTTTCAATACATTAAAGATGTCACTCAATTGTCTTCTGGATTGTCTAGTTTCTGATTAGAAATCAACTGTGATTCTAATTTCTGTTCCTCTGTATGTACTGTATCTTTTTACCATAAATATTTTTGTTTCATAGTTGGTTTTCTATCTTGATATGTGTGTGTGTGCGTGTGCGTGTGTGTCTGTGTGTGTGTGTGTGTTTATCCACATTATGTTTGTCTGAGCTTCTTGGATCTGTCGTTTATAATCTTTCATAATTTTTGGAAAATTCTGTCATTATGTTTTCAAATAATTTTTTGCCTTCTTTTTCTAACACTGAAATTACTTATATTTTAGTCAACTATATATTGTCTCACAGCTTTTGGATACCTTGGGTTTTTAACTTTTCTTTCTTTAAATTATAGTTTGGATAATTTATAACGACCTATCCTAAAGTTTACTACTCTTTCTTTGGTCATACCCATCTATTAATGAACCCATCAAAAGCATTCTTCATCTCCGTAATTTGATTGCAGCATTACTTTGTTATTGTGGATTTTTTTATTTTTAGCATTTCCATTTCACTCTTTCATATTGTTTTGATTGCCATGCTGAATTCCCCATATGTTCACACATATATTTCAACCTTTTCCACTAGGTCATTTATCATATTAATTGTAGTTATTTTAAAGTCTCTAATCACGCCAATATCTGCATTGTCTCTGAATCAGGTTTGATTGATTGCTTTATTTCTTAACAATGGGTTTTTTTTTCTTGCTTTTGTGTTTTTCTCTTATTTTTTTTTATTTAAGACCAGACAATGTATTTAGAAAAATAAAGACTGAGGTAAGTATGCCTGAAAATAGTCATGCCTCTTTTTATATAAGGCCATTTAATTATGAAATTGAGCCAATCTACTCATGAGTTGAGCAAGCTTTGTGATTTGTGCTACCATTACCGTTAGTGCACCAAAGGTTTTGAATTCCTCTAGCGGAGGATTGCTGCTACCATATCCTTAGAGTTGAACTGTGTTTCTGGAGGGTTTTTCTCACCATTCCTGTTTTCCCCTCAGCTTTCAGCTGCGCTTGTATGCCTGGGCCACAGAGTGGACTTTCTCTTCATGTTCTTGTCCCTCCTCCAATAGTAAAATGCTGTTGCTTGTTATTTAGTGCTCGCTGCTCACAGAGGCATGATGTTCTCTGTTGTGATGGTCCAGTCTCAATCTCAAGCAGGGCCTGTGCACCTGGACTTCAGGAATGGGGCTTTCTAGTATTCCTCACAATGGCAATGAAACTTTGTTTTGTATCTGTGGTTGGTCTTAAGCAGGAGTTTTCTCTCCTTCCCCCAGTAGACTTATGTTTGGTATGTTTGTGGGATCCAGGGCCCAAGAAAGTTCCCTGTCCTTCCTCTGAGGTAGAGAGTTTTGCTTATATTCCCCCCAGGAGCAATGGATTTTTCTTGAGTCCTAGGTACAAGAGAGTTTCCTATCCTTACCTCATAGGCAGACAAATTTTGATCCTACTCTTCCTCAGAAGCAGTAGATCGTTGCTTGTGCCATGAAAAGTGAGAGAGTTTCCTGGTCCACCCTTAGTATATTATGGCTCTTGCTTCATAGGAGAGAAGAGTCTGAAGAAGCTGTCAAGGAAGCCCTTCCCTTCGTTATTTTTAAGAACACCCAGTGTAGATGTATGGAAAATAGTATATGGGTGAATGCAAACTCTGTGTCAGGTAAAACTGGCTATTCCAAATGGAAATACAACTTTAAACTCTTCCCTAACTGTATCTTACGTTGAAATTAAGCTAGTCTTTTCATTGTTCCCATATATGGCATATTCAGACCTACATTTGTCTTTTCTCATGCTGTCCCTCTTGCATAAAAATCCTCTTTCCTTCTACATAAATTCCCAAATCCTTCCTAGCAAAGCTCAACTATTATTTCCACCTTAATAATTCTAGCCAACTTGAATTTCTTCCTTGATGTTCTCCCTTATAACTTATCTTTAATATATTATTGCCTACAATTTACATGTGGACATTTAAATATGTACCAGTTAGTGTTTTATTACACTGTGTTATATTATTCCCTAATTGTGTCACAGGATCTAGCCAGGTATGCAGTAGGTGCCCAATGTCCTAGAATTTGGTTAGAAAAAATATATTAAGCTCTTTTCGTGTCACATTGACTGTAATAACAAAACAAACACTGCTATTGCAGCTTCTTTTTGATTAGTGTTTGCATGGTATTAGCTCGTTAGCAAATTAGTAGATTAATTTAACAAACTAGCTCTGAAGGCAGTGTAACGTTGAAGAAAAAGTATAAGTATTAAAACCCAATGGTGGGGAAAAAAAACCCAATGGCTCTGAATTGCAATCTTGGCTCCACCATTTATTGGCTGTGTGACATGTGGCAAGTTACTTAACTTCTTCTGAAGATTAAATGAGATAATGTTGTCTACTTGGGCATAGGGAAGGTGGTCCAGAATGAAGAGACATAAAACAGGTTAAGTTTTCTGGGGACAAGAGAGGGCAAAATCCTGGAGTGTTGTTTCAAAAGGGTGAAGCCAGAAAAGGATGTTACTGTGTGTATTGGGGAAAAGGTGGTGGCAGCATGGGGTAGGACAGCAAGGAATGCAGTGGTGTGATCTTAAACGCATTGGCAGTAAAGTCATAAAAATCTAGGCTCAAGACCTACCTCTCACACTAATTAGCTTTGTGGGTGGATCTTAGGCATGTCATGACACCCTCTGGAACTTCAGTTTCTTTACCAGTAAAATGAAAATGGTCATTAAATCTACTTGTATAATTTCAGAGAGCTATCTTAAGGACCAAAAGAAGTAATTCTGACAGCAAGTTATGAACTGTAAAGAGATCCACAAAAAGGTGTGTCATTTGTAATTATGGTAACCCAGAGGGTAAAGCAAGATGTTCCTTGCACTTTCAACCCTGTTCTTGGCAAAATCAACATAAGTCAAATTGCTACCAGGTCAATTTTGCCCAGAGTAGTACTTGGGACAGTGATCAAAGACATGATTTAGGATTTGAGTTTTCTGATCTTTCCTTATTCCCTGTCTCAGATCTAGTGTTGCCTCAGAGAAGCTGGATATGAAGTTGCCTACTATGGTCTGAATATTTGTGTCCTTCTAAAATTCATATGTTAAACCTAATTCTCAATGTGATAGTATTGAGAGATGGGTCCCTTAGGATGTGATTAGGTTATGAAGACTCCACCCTCATGAAAGGGATTGGGATCGGTGCCCTTATAAAAGAAGCCTGAAGGAGCTTGTTCATCTTTTGCCCTTCCACCATGTAAAAACACAGTAAAAAGGTGCCATCTTTGAAGCAGATAGATAGCAAGCCCTTACCAGGCACTGACCATGCTGGCACCTTGATGTTGGACTTTCCATCCTCCAGAACTGTGAGCAATAGATTCTGTTGTTTATAAATTACCCAATTTAAGGTATTTTGTTATAGCAGCCTGAATGGACTAAGACATTGCCTCAACAAAAGCAGGAATGGGGCGAGGATTTGGAAAGTGCCAATTCGAAAGTGAAACTTGGTTCAAAAAATTTGAGTCTGGCCAAGGTATCCTGTGGACAATAGAGTGTGGAGTGTGGAGGATAGTTTTCCATGTAATTATATAATGAAGGAGAAAAATCTGGTTCGTGGAGGCTCTGAGTTTTATTTTATTCTAGAGAACGGTGTCATCCAAGTAAACATTCTAGTAGACTTCAAACTCCAGCTGCCAAGGATAGACAATAAATCATACTGGGAGTTGTTACAACATTTGTTTTTTAACTGAGCAAGTTAGGGAAAACCTTATGTGCTGAGGCAGGTAGAGAAATGGCTGTGAATAGTAGCAAACTACCACTTTGGGAGCATTCAGGTTGTTCAATTAGTCCAGAAACTGTGACTAATCTATGTCTGAAAGTATATTTTCTGTGTGTGTATGTGTGTGTGTGTGACTATTTGTATGTTTTATATATGTGTATTTATGGATTTGTGTCTGAGTGATAGTTTGTTTTTGCCTGGTTGTTTTTGTTACTTTTTGTATGTGTTTGATTACTGTATGTATCCTGCGAACATTTGAGTTTTGTGTATGTGTGCACGTACTTATCAGGATATTGGGATTCTTTTAAGGCTTTGGAAATCTATGGACTCTTTCTTACAGGGTAAGCTTGTGAACAAAAAGAGGTACTTGTTGACTCTAAGAAAATTACAGGCTAGACTGGAATTTGCTCTGATACTTCAAGGTCATCTCCTTGATTAATGCCTCCTCCCTATTCCTACCCCCACCATCTATGTTACCTTCTAATTGCTCTGACCCTCACTCAGGCCACTTTTCTACAAGAGATAGGGTTCTGGTGAGGAATTATTGGGACCATACCATACCTTTTCTTTGAGTGAGTGGCAGATGAGGTGTTACCAGAACAGAGGGCTTTGCTCCCCATCTCTGCTCCTCTTCTGTAATTGAAGAATTGTAGTTCAGGCCTCAGTTCTTTTATGTTTGCCTGCCTGGAGGTCTGCTTTCCATCCTTTTAGGGAAATTTCAGGGTGGGACACAGAGTCTGGACTTGTTCACTTTTGGAGAAAGCCTTTGCCTCCTTCAGAGAAAGCCTCTGGCTATAGGTTAGGAGGCAAGAAATTGAACTAGTCAACAATGCTTGTGGACTGCTTTAGAAACTCAGCCCTACTCCTGTGTTCCAGTGAGAGGGCAGGGGAACCTCTGTATGCAGGCCTGGACTCTGATTCATTCGTTCAGCAAATATTTGTGAAGTACTTGCTATGCATAGCTATAGCTTCAGGAACAGAATTCTACCTTGCCAGACTATCCCTTTTGACATGGGCCTTTGGGAGACAATGGCTGGAAGTGACTTGTGGTAGGAATGGCAAATCAGCCCATGAGGAGAGCAGTGGACTTCAAAATGCCACAAGGAAGGAGTAACCCTGTACCATCCCCTAATCCCCAAAGTTGGGGTTGTCCACTGGTCATGGTTCTGCTTTTGTTTCTGCCTTTGTTTCCAAGTTGGCTACCCTATCATGGTGAATTCTGTGGACCCTAGCTTTCCTTTCTTCCTTCCTTCCTTCCTATGCCTCAAAGGCATTTTTTGAATCTCCTAGGGAACAGCAGTGCTTGAACCCCAAGGTGTTTCTATGCACTGTAGCCACCCAGAGTCTGAATTCTGCTCTTCACTTCAGCTAATGCAAGGTTGGGAGTGGCTTTTTGTGAGCCAGTACCTGAAGTACACACACTTGAGAGGGAGAACAGATTTGTTCTGGTCTAATGCTTTCTGCAGGGCCAGTAACAAATCAATATCTCCCTGCTCTAGCCCTTGAGGAGTTAGATGTGAACAATATCTAAGGTCCCTTCTATTCTGAAATTCTATGATTACTTCTAAAAGTGATTACCTCAAGCCTCTTCAAACTGCATTACCAAGCAGTAGGGACAATGTAGAATAGATGTCTTCTCGGAGAACTGGAGTCCTTGTCTTTTCCTTACAGGTTTGAAAAGGAAGGGAGCTGACATTTATTAAGTGTGCTATGAGCCAGGCACTCTCTTATATCGTCCATTGTTATTTCAACAATAGTTCATAACCTGAAGAAATTTGTGGAGGATGAAGTAAGCGTATATGTGAAGTACTAAGTACAATGTTTGGCAGAAAGTTTGTATTCCATAAATGTGATCCTCTGGCTCCTGCTTTGGCTCTTCTCGCCCAGCTCACCACCTATTAAAAAGATTAAGAAACAAAACTTCAGAGGGGTTAAGTAACTGCCCCAAATCACCCAGGTTTCCAGCTCCAGAGGCCATGTGTATCCTCTTACATTACACTACCACTGCAGTGTAAAGTCTGCAGTCATTGCCCCTGTGGCCCTGGTCCAAGCTGGGTTTTTGTGGACACCTACCTTCTGGCCTAGTTCCTCTTTGTGATCCAGCCTGTGTTTGGGAGGTGGCAACACAGGGGTTTCAGGTGCCACACAGATTTCCCTCTGTGGGATTGCAAGTGGTCCCTCAGAGCCTGAACCCTCCATCTCGACCTCATTAACATTAGATACTCATTCTGGGACAACCATCCCTCAGGGCAGTCCTCTGGTCACCCAGAGAAGGGTTCTCTGTAACCCTTGATTTTGAGCTCTGTTCTCCTGATGCAGGTATGGGAAGATGGTCTTATGGAAAAAGAGCCAAAGGGGCTATTTTCAAATAAAAAGAAAGGTAAGTTTTGTTTGCTCAGGATTGATTTCAGAAAATTATATTCTCAACTGGCAGAATATTGAGCACTGGAGGTAAAAGTGGAAAATATGGGAGTAGTTACAATCAGGGATAAGAATGAACATTGACCATAGGTAAGGAAAGAAGTAGGCTGGGGCTTGCCTACCAAGAGGTATGGTCATTGGCCCCCATGTTAGTAGGGCCAAACAGGGGAAGTTGCTGAGGTGAATGACAGAAGACTGATCTTGGAGGTGACTTCATGACTTGAAAATAATCATCTTATGAGATCATCAAGTCTATTTGTTCTACAGTAGCCCATGCTGTCCTTTACTTAGTAGAAAGGGCCATGGAGTTCTGTTTCTAGTAGTGGAGATGGTTTTGCATGGAGCATGTCCCACTCTAGTCTGGTACCCACAGTGTCCATAGAACAATCCTGGGTTTAGGATGGCATCAGTGTATCTTTAGTATGAGATAAGGCAGGTAATCTCAGGTTCAGAAATGCTATTGCATGATAGCTAGACTTGTTGGTTTCTTGTGATTGTTTTCATCTCCAGGGTAACCATTATTGAGTGCTCTCTCTCTCCCCAGCCCCTATCCCCAGGTTACAGTGGACCCTTTCTCCCCTAAGCTACAGAGGAGAGGCTTCTGCAGGGCTTCTAATGGAGCCCTAGTGCTGGAGATGAGCAATCTGGGCTTCCTAATGGTGTCCAAGATGATTAAAAATACATTGCTTTGCACACAAGGAAGCATAATTTGCCTTCTAGAAGTAGCACAATAGTCTGAAAAGAGTGCAGGCTTTGATGACAGGCAAACTTAATTTTGAATCTAGATTCTGCCATTTTCTAGCTCTATAACGGTGAGCAAATCAGTTTAACATCCTTAAGCTCCATTTTCCTTATCTTTAAAATTGGGATAATTCTGGTACCCATCTCCTAGAGGTGTAGTGAAGATATACTGAGATAATTTATGGAAAGAATTTAGCACAGTATCTGCCACAGACTATGTGCTAAATGCATATTATTGAATAAATGAATGAATGAGTCCATACTGTATCATTCTTTCCTTCTCTCCCTAAAAGAAAGTTTATTAAAAGGTTTTTGCTCTCCTTTAATTAAGTGACAAGAGCATGGATATAGAATTCAGTCAACTCAGGATCCTCAGTGAGTAGTTAAAAATTGTCTGAGCCTTAGTCTCCTTGTGCATAAAATCTGGAGAGCAAAGCCAAGTGTGCAGGGCTGTTGTGAAGATTAAAGGAAATAATGTATGTGATAGCACAGCACTTGGAACATGGTACGTGATTGATAATGTTATGTCCCTTTCTCTGCCTCCCCCTGGACAATTTCATATATGCAGGCTCATTTAATTTTCAGAACAACCATGTGAAATATATGTTATCATCATAATGAGAAAATGTATGTGGGAAGGCACCTAGTACAATACGATGTAGGTGGTCAATAAATGTTTGTTTCCTTCCCCTTCTTTTTGTTAATTAAGCCAAATATTATCTTGTCACCATCATGCTTTTGCATGAACTATGTGGATATTTTAAAGAATGAGGTGCTAATCTTATATTGTTATCAATTTAGATGGTAGTCTGGACACCTGACCTACTATCAAAATTATGATTTTAATAAGATGACAAAAGATCGCAGAGTTTATAGATGTAAAGTGCTTGCCTAATTCCTGCCTTATTATAGTGAGTTATGAATAATGAATTTGATATTTCGAAATGTAATAATCATTAAGACAACATTTTCATATAAACCGTGGTTGTAGATATTAATGCCATGCTTTCCTCAGCATCTAAAAATTCTATTCTTTACTCCTCATGAGAAGAAGAAATTTTTGGATCTATGTTTGTAGAACTCGGGATTGGTTTGGATTGAGTTTCTCTGATTTTAACCTGGTCTTTTATGTGGTTTCCCACCTTACTCTCTAATATCTACTAAGTTGTTTGTTAGAATATGATTTGGAGAGGGCCAAAGAGTCGGTTATATTTGTGGAGCAGAGAGCTTCATGGTGAAATAAAATCTGATCTATGGAGAAGTTATTTAACATCTTTTTACCTTAGTTTCATCATATGCAAAATAAATATAATATTAGAACCTATCTGATAGGATTGTTTTGAAGATTAAATAAGATAACTTATGAATAAATAAGTTAATCCATTTAAAGACTATAGTAAAGAATTCACCATGTAGTGAGGGTTTGACAAATGTTAACAACTGCCACTGCTATAACCACCACCACTACCACCTCTACCACTGCAGTGATTAGGATGTGACAAAACCATTGCAGAATGGCTAAAGAATTGGGTGTTCCATCTCATGATGTATTCCATACCTCTGAAGGATGGGCTGAGAACTTTCTTAATTTCAACCTTCATTTTTGAAGTCTTTCCAAGGACTGTGTGTCCACATTGAGTTACTGTGCAAAATCTGGGATCATCATTGATTCTCGATGCATTAGAGCTCTTTCAGGGCCATGAGGGGGATCATTCATTCCCTTCATTATCATTGTGCAAAGCTTCAGCTATAGAATGCATAGGAAATTGGGCTGAATTCCTGAAACTGCCTTTGAAAAATCAGAAGGCCTTTGAAAAATTTTTGTAATTTGAATTGTGACAGCTTCTATTTTAATTTTTTCCCCACCAAGTATATTAAACTTTCTTAGTTTTGTTGTCTCAACTGATCAGAATTTTACAAGAACCTTTTTCTTGTCTCTAAATAAACCAGAGAGCGTATTATATAGAGAGATTTATCCAGGTGCCATGCATATTCAAGGAAGTACAGAGAAGGGAATACAACTAGGTTTATTGAATTCTCTTTCTTTTGAAAACTGACCAGTTGTTTGGCTTCTCTGGAGACTAAATTAATCCAGGTGAATTTCCTAAGTAGCACATTGATAGCCCAGGTGGGAACAATGAACCTGGATGTGTCGTGTGGAAATTTTCAATAACTTACAGACTAGTGTGTGAGCATGACTTTACTGGCAATAAAAATGGGAGGCAAAGAGAGCCATGGAGACTTTTGTCCTATAAATTCTCAAAAATAAAATGATGAGTGGTTCGGATAATCTGTGTGAATGGAGAAGGTTGGACAACAGTGGTCTCTATACCTCCATCCAGGGCCTTAGGATTCTAGAATTTCTTACTCTAGCACTACTCCTCTTTAGGTGGTTTTCTTAGAAATCTACTTCCTCCCTTCCTCCCTTCCTTCCTTTCTCCCTTTATATTCCTTATAGTCTTCCTTCCCGACATATTTTACTGAGTGTACACTAAATGCCTAGGCACTGTTCTAGGCATTGGGGTATGGCACAATCAAGGGAGACACCACTCCTGCTCTCATTGGATTGACAATTTATAATGTTCTGGGATGTACTCCACCTGATGGTGAGAAAAAGCTACTCAGTCATGCTTGAGCTTTGTCTCATGTATACACAATTCCTTATGAGTGATTTTTTTCCCCTTTTCTTTAACTTCCAGGATTTGAGATCTTAGACAAAAGGAGCATTTTTTTAGCCGGGAGATGACCAGTTGAAGTGGCAGAGAACTAGGCTGGGGTATCTCTGATAAGCCTCATAGGTTAAGCAGCTAAAGACTCTTCTGCTCTATAGAGAGGGCCTGAGGTATACATAATTAAAGCAAACGAGCAAGCAAACAACCAAACGGAATCACAATGAAAACCAAAACACCAAACCAAACTAAGAAACAAAAAGAAAATAAACACACAAAACTCTCTTTTCTAGTTGACCCCACAAAACATTTTTTTCTTAGGCTTTGAAAGGCTCAGTCCATTTTTCTTTTAGTCATCTAATTTGAGATTGAGGCTGCAGCATTAACATCTAGGAAGCAAATAAGTAGCCAATTCACTTGCTTTGTCTAAAAGAGAACTTAGGACCAGGCTGCCTGATCCCCACCAGCTCTCTTCTTTGCAAAAACAAAAAAGCAAAAAGCAAAACAGAGAAGAAAAGATTCATCTTGGCATTAGTTACTCACACTGGCTCCCAAAAGTTTGTGAAATACCCTCCTGGAAGAATAGAGGGACAAAGCCAGATGTTCTGTCAGTGTAGGCTGGAATCAAGGCTCTCGGTCCTGGGGCTCATCGTGCCGGAACCATGGGGTAGGACTTGGGAACTCCAGGCTGTCGTGCTTAGAAAAAATAAAATCTGTGACAGATTTTCATCCACTTATTCATGAGTACATGAAAAGGGTATTAAGCAGTGACTAGAATTGGGAATAAAAAAGCAAACCCGAACATCTTTTTACTTTTCCAGACTCATCAAGCATCATTTCCATGTATTAACAACCTCCAAATGGGATAGTAGCCATCAGTCAAGTAAACAACTATGTTGAGAACAGAAGTGTGAGTTGACTGACACTGTACTTTTCCTCTTCTTTAAGAGCTTCTCAACTGATTGGTTTTCTTTTAGCCCAGAGAAGAGAAAACCTAGGTGTGGGGTTGTAATGAGACTATAATATCTCTCTTCAATTATCTGAAAGGCTATGTATAAAAAACAGTTAGATCTATGTTATACTGAATCAGTGAGCAGATAAGGGATGAATAAGCAGAATTTAAAGGGACTCTGATTTTGGTTTATTTCTAATACTCAGAGCTTTTCAAATGTAGAATATGCAGTCTTAGGAGCTAACAATAACAACAGTAATACTAATAATTGTTATTTTTAGTGTTTTTTTGTATAGTTCTTTAAATAACTTTTTAAAACACTGTCTCATTTAATCCTCAGTACTGATTTTGTACATCCATCAAGGTAGATGGCATTCTCCCTATTTTAGAGAGGAAGAAACTATATCTCAGAGAGGTTAAGAATATCACTGAAGGTCACACAGCTAAGATGGGATAAACTGGAACTTAATACCTATTGATTGGTCTTGAGGGAGTGCTTAAGGAAGGATTGCTTTCCTTGGCTTGTTTCAAACTGTAAAGAAGCTATCTTCAGACACGAAAGAATTAAATGGCAGCTCAGACTTCCAGTGAAGCAAGAGACATTTACCAGGCCAGAATTCAATGTAGAACTATGCTTTGCAAACCAATCTGGATGAAAGTGAATTATTTTGTTTATTGCCATTTCTATTTTAAGCTTGTGTTCCTGATTTCAATGTGAAAATGTAGGTCTGGGCTGGTGGATGACATCAAGTATATCCTTCTCTGCTCATCACAGCCACAGTCCCGGCATCTCCTGTGTGTAGTGTGGGCGTATGTTTGTGTGCATGTATAAAATTACTTTCCTGGGCCTGTGAACACACACCAATTTCACAATTTGCCCAAAACAATAAAGGTTGCAAAAAGAAGCAGCTTTTAGCCTTTCTTGCATAAAAACTAGTAACAGAATTTATTCATTTGATTGATTTGTCCATTTTCCCAGTTTTCTTGACATGGGGAAGACAACATAGACAGCTTCTCTGTGAGTGCAGACTGTATGTGTGTGAGTGTGTGTGTGTGTGTGTCACCCTATAGCAAGCAGTGCTCTAAAACTTTTCCTTTAATTTTTATGTTTTTCAAAGTTCTGCCTGATAATCATGGATTATATCTGGAGGCCCACTCACTAAAAGCAGGTTGAGTCATAAGCAGGTTGTAAGAGTCCAGAAGACCTGCAGCGATGACTAAGAGAGTCATTATTTGATAAAAAGGGAAAAAATCAGTATTAGTTTGAAAGGAAGGCTGGGGGAGCATGAAGAACTTCTTGAACAGGGAAGAAAAGAAAACATTTGGAAGCTAGCTGGCAGGGTGAGTGGGGCCCGGAGAAAACTGGTCTTGTGCGGTAGGACTTGCTGCTGCATTTTAATCACATCTCTATGTGACTGGTTTTTTTCCTCTTTCTGTTTTTTCATCAAGCGAGAAAGGACACAGAGGGGATTCAACAGTAACCTAGCTCTTCGTACTGTGCTCTTGTACATTTTTAAATTGACATATAGAAATTTGTCATCGTAAATTAAAATAGATGCAAACATGATATCCTTTCTGTCACCTTGTAAATATTGGTAGTTTAAATTTAAGCTCTTGCAGCCCTCTTTTAACTTCTTCAGTGGATTCTAAGTGCTATAGTATTTTGATTTCCACTGTCACCTATTAAAATATAAATGGACAAGCTCTCTAACAGTTGGACATTTAACACCATTACCTTTCTTCTTAAAGTCATATTTCTATTCACTTTCCCCACAGAATTTTATCCTAATGTCATACATATTTTTATACTCCAAGGTCTTCTCTTGATCATCCTGTCATACATCTCAATGAAAATATGTATATAAAATGACATGTTAAAGCAAAAAAAAAAAAATCCTGTGACCAGAAGTCTCCAAAGTGTTAAAGTAAATAAGTAAATAAATAAATAAATAAATGTTGCACAGCCCTCAAGTGACAGAGTAGTAATTAGAACCTGAGACTGTGCTTCGACTTCCAGATCTTATCCACTCTGCTCTGCTCTACTCCGGGACCTCAGATAAGAAAGTGACTGCAGCCATAGTCAGACTTGCGATGCCTGATAGGTAGGCCTTTCTCTTATAAAGTGGGAGAAAGGGAATGTGAAAAGAGAGGTGAGATGGGAGAATGAGAACAACTCCTCAACCTCAGGCCCGTTCACAGCAGATCAGTTTTTCAGTATAGTCCATATATAAATTATAAATTAATTATCTTAATACTCTTTCTGTGTGCATGTCTCCTTGGGAAGTACCCTGTAACTTTAGGGCAGGGTCCCTTAACAGCAGTACTATTAATAGTTTAGGCCAGATAATCTAGGTTGTGGGGGCTGTCTTGTATATTGTAGGGTATTTAGCAGCATCCTGGAACTCTACACACTAGATGGAGTAGGAGCCCCTCCTCTATTTGTGACAACCAGAAATGTCTGCAGATATTGTTACATAATCCCTGGGGAGGGGAGGCAAAATCACCCACATTTGAGAACCACTGATCCTGGGCTCTTCATACCCTAGTTTGAAGATTGATTATTTATCTAGCTTGTTATGAATATGGAAAAGACCCAAATCAGTCAAATGGGTTATTTGTGCTTGATTTTAGAAAAGGGCAAAATCTGGTTGTGTTTAAATTCTCTTCCTACATGAACGGGGAGTTGTTGAGCCCATGAGGATAGGGGGTTGTTGAATCCATCTCAAAAGATTTTTGGGCCTCATCAAACATTGGGTCTTGAGGTAACCAAAATAGGTTAGAAGAAACTATTTAAAGATACCAAAGAAGGGGAAGAATGGAGAAGAGGAATGAAGTCACTGACAATAGAAACCATATTGAAAACTACCATTTTACTTTTTGCCAACTACTGTGCTAACTAAGTACTTTACATGGAGTACCTTGTTGAATAATCACAATAATCTGGGAGACAGTTGTAATCATTTGTGAGTTAGGATACATATTAGGCTGCTATAACAAAGAGACTGAAAAAAATTCAGTGATGTAGACAAAATGGAAATAATATTTATTTCTGTGAAAAGGCTGGGTAAGCTGTTTAGGGTTCCTGTGGCCTGCCATCTTGAGAATTCAGGCTGCTGCTATGTTGTTGCTCTGGTCCCAGATTGCAGGGCCAGATTCTGCTGTCAGGTCTGAGTTCCAGCCAGTGGGAAGAATGGAAAGGGGAAGGTGAGGATACGTACTTTTCTTTTAAGGGTACCATTTACAAGTCACACACCTCTAGGTTCTGTTCACAACCTATTGGCTTGATCCAGCTGCAAAGGAAATGGGGGCTTTAGCTAAGCAGACATGTATCCAGCTACAGGGGTCAGCAAACCATAGTCTGAGGTTCAACACATTTTTTTATTGAATAAATTTTTAGTGGAACATTGCCACTCCAATTCATTTATGTATTATCTACACTGCTTTCTCAATACAATGGCATTGTTGAATAGTTGCGACAAAGACTAGATGGTCCACAAAGCTTAAGATATTACTCTCTGATCTTTAAGAAAATGTTTGCTAATCTCTGATCTGGAAAGAAGGAGAGATTGGATATTTGGGGACATCTAAGGGGCTCTGTCAAGATTCTTATTTAACAAAAGCACATAGAGGGCAAATAAATGACCCAAGGTCACATTCTGATAAGCAGCAGAACTAAGATCTGCACGTGGTTCTGTTTGGCTCCAAAGGTAAAGCATTTCTCACTATATCTATCATACTGCCTCACTAATTCATACAGCAAAATTTATTGTGTCTATTCTGTGCCAAACAATATTCTAGGTGCTGAGGATTCAATAGTGAATGAAAGAGAGGAAATCCCTGCTCTCATGAAGCCCACATTAAAGGAGATAGACTATTAGACAGAATTAGTAAAATATATTATGTTGGAGGTGATAGCTGCTATAAATAAAATGAATCAGGAAAGAAGGGAAGGCAGTATCAGAGTAGGGGTAGGAATTTGTTTTTAAAAGAAATGGTTAATGATGGCCTCAATATTGGGGTAACCTGGGAGAATGAGTCTGAGCCAAAGCTCTTGAGGAGGAGGCGGGAGCCTGAGCTGAGAACACCCAATAAAAACCCTGAGTTCCCCCTCAAAGAGAAGGTCGAACCAAAGGTCAGGAGCTGGACAGAAACTGGAGCCAAAAGAACAAAGAGAGCAGTGTGGGTACCCACGGCTTGTGTGCGGTGGGTACACAGTGGTCACTGGTACAAAGTGGGTGGGTAGGAAGAAGGCTGGCTTAAAGGTACACGACTGTCATGGAGCGGTTGCCTTTAACCCTTTTAGGCAGAATCCTAAAAACCCTTTGCATACAGAGAAGAATATGTATGCACATATACACATACATATAAATAACAGCAGGCAGTGAGTCAGTTTGTGTGCGTGGTGGAAAGATCACAACTCACAATTGTTGGAGTCACAGAGAACTATGAATCTCAGCTCTGCCACGTGCTCATTTGACAATCTCAGGCAAATTGTTAGTACTCTTATTAGCCACAATTTATTAAGCATTTTCTATGTGGTAGGTACTTTATATGCAAGATCTCACCTAATCCTTACATAACTCTATTGATAGATATTAGTGTTATCTTAAATTATCTTCAAGTTAAATTAAATGGTAAAATTAAGTGATGTCAGGTAACAGTTAAGAAGTAATGAGAAATGTACAATTTTATTCCTGTGCATTTATATTGCTTTATCTTAAGTATAGTGATTAGTAATGTTGGTTAATACTTCCGTGGGGCTGTTTCTGTAAAGAACTTTATTTTGTAAACAAAAATCTTTAATGCTTATTTAGTGCACACTATGTGTCAGGCACTGCTCTAATTACAGATATTCCTCAAAACAATACTGTGAGGAGATACTTTTATTACTCTCATTTTTTTTTCAGATGAGAAAACAGACGCACAGAGAGGTTAAGTAACTTTCCCAAGGTCACACAGCCAGTAAATGGAGACACAGGGATTTGACCCCAGGTCATCTGGCTCTGGAGTTCATGTGTTTAATTACAACCTCATAAGACAGACCAAATAAACAAACTGAATGAGAAAACACACTAGTTTCTCTCCCACAGCTTATGATGCTTGTGGAAAGCCTGGTTATTTAGACCTTGTGACCCAACCCAGGGCCACTACCTCTCTAGTGTCAGCATATCAGAATGGCAGACAAAGTCCCATGGAGCAAATATTGTACTTCTAGAAGACTGATCTCGGAAACCCAAATTTGAAAAGTGATGGCAAAGATGATAACATATGTATCCTTTTTCTTTGTAGGCATGACTACCTATAAATGTGTGTGTATTTATGTGCTTAGATGACGCATATGAGTCTAACCAGTAGTTTTAGATGTCAGCTGCGAAGCTTTCTCCCCAGAAGCCTAAAATCCAGCCTTTTATGGAGCAAGATTTTAAAATAAGAAATCTTTATTCTGTTTTAGGAGGTACACTTGGTTTTCTAGAATCTACTCTCTCTCTCCAGAGACTGCTGTTCTGCTACCTCCATGACACAACTGCCAAACGAGCATGGATGGTCCAGTAACATCAATGAAATAATTCTCTGCTTCAGTCTTGGCCCTTCATTTCTTGTTCTGATCGAGAAGGCCAAATATGATTTGCTAACTGGCCTGCCTTTTATTTGAATTGTCAACATATAGTAAGGATTTTGGGGGTAATTTCTTCTATCCAAAATGGCATAAAAAATTCCAAACATGACCTCTACATGTCTTCTTTGAATATAGATTTTGGGGTCTTAACTTGCTACCAGTATAGTTGTACTATGGATTGTTTCCCTAGGGATGGGGATAGATTTTCACCGAGCTGTTCCTTCTCCCATTTAGTCTCCTCTTTCCTATTCTGCTTCCTGACTGAGTGACAGGTTCAGCTGATTTCTATATACAGTTTTCAAAGGGCAATTTTTTTGACAAATTTATTGAAGTGCAATTTACATTCCATGCCATTACTCCATTTTATGTGAACAATTAAACCTGTCTGGTTTTATAACAGGTTTTCAAGCCATCACCTTTGTAGGTGCATTTTAATTCCTAATAGAAAAATCACAACAAAACAGGAAATTCAAAGTGAAATGGACACATTTCTAATTTTCTCCTTTAACTCTTGATAGGCATAGAGAATTTTTAAATCTTTATAATTACAAACAGCAAATCAGTCGATCAGCTAATCAACCAAAAACCTTTACAATAATTACTGAATAGTCTGGGTAAATTTTAAAGTCTTCAACCTTTTGCATAGGTTTCTACTAACCCCTTCCCAGAAAAATGATATAAAATTTTAAATTTCCTTTAAAAAATGACCCAATGTATTTGCATTTCCGGTTTTAAAACAAAATAGTCATTTCAAAAACTAATTGTGGAAATTTAGGAGATAATACACAGTAATGAAAGATGTATCCTCAGAAATGAATATTACAAAGGAAAAACTATTCCAAAATTTGAGGAAAAAATTAATTATTAATCAAATTTATGAGTGTTAGATCACTAGAATATTTATCATTTTCTCTCTGAAATACAAGAATAAGTATCACATATAAAATGTATGATTCCATGGAAATAGTCTATTTTAGGTGGGCATTTATACCTGAAATTAAAATAAAGCAAAGTGTCTTTACTAGCATTAACATATTTTTAATTAAATATTAGCACTAAATGAAATGAAATATCTCTACTCTTTATCAGACTGTCACTTAATATCTATTCAAGCATCTCCAGTTCTTTCTTTGCTTGAAGACTTTATTTCTAAAGATTTTCTCTTTTAGTGAAAGGAGCAATCTTATTTAATAACAATCACTTCATGACACAATAGGCCTGCATTCTCCTATATCTAGTTTTAAAATAACAATCATTTTGATTTTGTTACAAACTGTTTATAATGTACACGATGCAGTTTTTTTACACATGCACACACACACCCCCAAAAAACCTTTAAGAAATATTGTTAACAGTTACTAAGGCCTTACGGCAATGATTGTCTCTTGGCTTGTTATCTGTTTGCAAAAATAAAATTTTATTAAAACGCAGCCATGTCTATTTATTTACACTTTGTCTATAGCTGCCTTCATGCTTTAGTGGCAGAGTGGAGTATTTGCAGCATTTGTGACAGAGACCATATGTCCCACAGACCCTAAAATATTTACTATCTGGCCCTTACCAGAAACAGCTATTGATGTTAGGCTTACAAAAATGAAGTCTCAATTTTTACCCATATATGTAAAATTTTTACTCTGCTCACTCCTATAGATAAAATAGTAAGGAAGAATTTTGACATATGTACCACACTTAATTAGGTCATATTTCAGAAAAATAAAAACCAAATCATTTTTCTTTCTCTGTGGGATATAGACTTTCCTCACAGTATGCACATTTGGAAAGCACCTGGCTGAAACGTGGTTTTTTTTTTTTTTTTTAAGTAAATTTCAGTGTTAGGTGATGTGCAGCATGTTTATATCTAATTCCAAACTACTAAAAACTGCGAAACAGTACCACCATGGGAACACCTGAAAATAAAATGGGCTTTGACACATGAAGTTTCCTGAAGCATGCTATAAATTCCTCTACAGTGTACTTAAGATAACAGTAAACACCCATTCTTTCCAAGGGACATCGCTCTTCAGCACTTGGTTACTTCAAAAAACTCACACTTATACCTAGAACTTGCTCCTTTGTATCCTGCGCTTCCTTACCTATTTTACACGGTGATCTCACCACTGTATTGAAACACCTCCAAACGTATTATTTCCTTTCAACGTCACCTCTATAAGTCTATTATAATTATTTCTGTTTTATGGTTGGGGAAACTGAGGTCTGTGGAATTTATGAAAGGCAAGCTGGAAGTTCGAATATGAGTAAGTAATACGAACGAATTTCTTTTGAGTCAAATTTTGTACCCTTTCAAAGACTATATAGTACTCATGTTTCTTTTGTGTGTATTGTGCTTTCTTTGCCATTCACTTATCATTGGCACATCTAATTTACAGATTTATTATTCTCATTCTAATAAGGTTCCTTACAGTTTCTAATACCAGATCACACTCCCTGTAATAGCTTTTTTCTACAATTATTCAGCACTGAATTAAACACAAATAAAAAAACTATGCCTACAGGACCATTTTAGTTCGAATCAAAGAATCAAAGCCAGTTCTATGATTAATTCTAAGAATCTAATTAAATAAATTTAATATAATTAAATAAATTTAATAAATTAAATCTGAGATTAGATCTATGAGAATCCTCAGCTACTCTGTAGTAGCCTAAATTTGGAAATATTTCTATCACACAGGACCAAGCTAGAAAACCTCTTGAAACTACTGCTGGTCTCCCATTAGAAAAATTCCATGGCCATGTGTTGTCCATAGATCACTGTATAGTTTTTAATGTTTAATATGTAGAAATATTAAAAAATTCTCTTCCAAAATGATCTTCAATCTAGGAACTAAGTTGAGGTACTTCATAGCAGGAATTATTCATGCTATATAATGTTCTCACACTCTGTGGCTACCTCAATATGATGAATACATGTCAATCATGAGATTTCAAGTGGTGTAGGAGCAAGAACCCTAAACTCTGAGTCAGATGACATTATTTCTCTGTTCCTAGCTGGTGCAAACATGTGGATATCTCTGTACTTCAATTTTCTTATAAGAAAAAAGTGTAAATGAAATCAGATGCAATCATCTGCATCTAAATTTCTAACATTCATTATCTTACAACAATTTTTTGGATATACTTCTCTTAAGTTTCTACAGTAAGTGAGTCTTTTTTTCAACATAGTCTCCCTGCATAAAAAGCACAATTTATAAGGAAGATTTAATAACATCTTTTCCTTCAGAATTTACTTCGTTAGTTTCAGAAGTTTAAAATATCTGGAAACAAATTTTTGCAAGATAATCTACCAAAAGTTGGTCACTTTCTAAAATTGTCTATTTATAACTAAAACAAAGTGAGCAATCCTGGTTTAGAGAGTATAAAATGGAAATTTCTAATATAATTAATTAGAATTCTAATAAAATTACTTTTTATAATCATAGGTATTCTGTAATAAAATCTTATTCTTACACAATTGCTAAAATTCAGGCCAGCTGAAATAGTGTTTCTACAGAGAATACGTCTGCATATCATTACCCTAAAGTTTACTGCACCGGAATGATTTATGCTATTTTCTCTTAACAGCAATAATAATTATATGTGTTAATACTTATTCAGTGCTTAGTGTTGATCATATTCTTTATATGAATAATCGCATTTCATCTTTAATTCTTATAACAGCCCTATGGATAGCACATATTATACTTTATTAAAAAAAACAGAAAAAGAATCAAAAACGTGTTAAGTAACTTGGCCTGGACTTTTTTTTTTTTTTTTTTTTTTTGCGACAGAGTCTCACTCCATTGTCCGGGCTAGAGTGCCATGGTGTCAGCCTCACTCACAGCAACCTCAAACTCCTGGGCTCAAGCAATCCTTCTGCCTCAGCCTCCCAAGTAGCTGGGACTACAGGCATGTGCCACCATGCCTGGCTAATTTTTCTATATATTTTAGTTGGCCAATTAATTTCTTTCTATTTTTAGTAGAGACGGGGTCTCGCTCTTGCTCAGGCTGGTTTTGAACTCCTGACCTTGAGCAATCCGCCCGCCTCGGCCTCCCAGAGTGCTAGGATTACAGGTGTGAGCCACCGCGCCCAGCCTTGGCCTGGACTTAATAGGTAATTCTTTTTTGTTAAGCCAGGAATCTTGGGAATAGAATCTTAATATTAAAAAAACCTATCAGAGAGTAACCGATTAAACAAATTTTAATACATTCATTGATTGGCCCAGAATTCCACCATTAAGATAACATGAAAATATTTATTGACATGGAAAGATGTCCATGATGTATTATAATTTTAAGTAAAATGCAATTTAGTATATACAATTTTTTGTAAAAATCTAGCTCTGTTTGTGTGTCTGTGCACATGTGCATGTGTGCATGCATGAAGAAGTAGAAAGATATATAGGTTCACAAGCCCTTTGCAAAGTCCTTGCACCCAGACATGTTTTGTAAGCCCAAACTCTTTCATATTTTAGAATGATACTTTGATATACATGACATGCATTATCCATCCCAGCAGGGACTGGTACAATATCTCATATTAATATCTCTTTATGAAAACTGTTGATGTTCACACAAGGTAGAATAAATAAAGATTGCAAATAATCTTAAATTGGGTCAGACCCCAGTCCTTTGGATTTTGTAACTGAAGAGAAAGAATTGTAGATTTATGCAATGAAAGGTTAGCAATAGCTATCTCTGAGTAGTAAACTGTAGGCAATTTTAACTTTATGAATGCACCTTTCTCTATTTTCAGTCCACAATTATGTAAATGACTTTTTACCATATATCAGACATTTTTTTAGGTGTTGGTTTTTTTTGTAGAATTTTTGCAATAAGTAAGAATTCTTCTAAAAATTAGGGAAAAATTGTAGTCATCATTTTGGAAAAAAATGAAAAACTCAGAATCACATAATATATTGAAAAACAACTTGAGATTATTTTAATATAAAAACACCTTTTTGCACATCAGCGTTTTGTAATAGTTGTTTTTCCCAAGAGTACAGTCTCTTTTTGTAGAGAAACTATTGACTTGCTAAAAATCAAACACGAGAGGAGTAAGGGCCCTGCAGTCAAAAGTAGGTGATTCATCCCTGGGGCTGACTACAGATTCCCAGTTCAGTGATAGAGTAGTTGAAATCCAAAAGGCACTAGACTAGCAGTGCCTGAATCTCAGCTACACAGGTCTGGAGGCACAAGGTCTAAGTGGAGTAGCTTCATTTCTGGAATATCTGTCATTAAATAAAAATTCAAGGGTCTCAAAATCTCAAATATTTATATCTCAACTGCGCTTTAAGAATTCTTCTTTGCAGGTTACTTAATTCTATGGTTTTTTTTTTTTAATTTTGCCACCTTCTTATTGATGAATTCAATACAATTTTTGTAAAAATATAAGACACAAAGTACATAATTTTCACCAAAAGAAATTAAAAAGCAAAAAAAGAGTTGTTCTCTTCTGTGATAGCAGGCTTTCTCCTTCTTCTTTTCAAAACAGGGAACAAGTTGTCATATACAGCTTGAAAAATAGGTTCTCACCCCTCTTCAAATATGCATAAGCATATTCAAATAGAGTCAGGTAGTTTATAAAAGCTATACACTTAATATAAAAAAGATAAAGTATGAAACTCTTCCCCTAGTCTAATTTGATTTAAGGATCCTGATACCCTTTTTCTCGGGAGGACAGAATATCACACATATAAAATGGTACACCCAGTAGCATAGTGCATAAATAGCTCAAGCTGAAAGCATAACAATAAGCTCTTCTTCTATTATTGCAGAACCAATAAATAAGCATAATGAAAATCATGACACATTATTACATTACTTGGTATTGCCTCTATTCATTTAAAAAAAACAGATGAGTGCATTTAAAATAATTTCACATCAAATGACAGTAAGCTTTGCAATTGAGATGATGCTAAAAGGAATATTTGTAAAGAGCAGATGCATGGTCTTATGTGGCTTATATTAAGATTATGATAGAAGTACAAGGGATCTAAGCAATAACTACTTCACACTGGCATTGTAGTAGCCTAGGAATCAAAACATTTACATTATTCTGTTGTGCTATGTGTTTTCTGATATTATAGAGTCAATAAAAAACAAATTAAAAAGCTTTGGAAAAACTTCCCTGTCAATTTGCTTTTGGATGGATTCTCCTTTTTCAGTTTTCCCTGTTGATTTAATATACTAGATTATATTAACAACACTGGCTTGTAAATAAGGAATGTCTGAATCCTATTAATGGAGGTATGCTGCCAAAATAATCAGCTTCACACTTAACACATTTCCAAGTATTTGGAAAAGCTATGAAATGGGATTATAAGGTTAAGCTGTGTACATCTGGCTCATCACTATATAAATATTTCAGAAATTTGATCTCATAGATGAGGAAACACCTGTCTAATCATGACTCTTTTCCAAAGTACATGAACTTCAGTGAGCAGAGCAGTACACAAATGCTGGCAAGAAATTGTGATCAATCTACATAATGAACTTTTTATGTTAGACACATAATTTTATCACACATCACCCTTCTAAGTTAAGACATAAGAAGTATACTAGAAAGGTTCTGTGGTGTCATACTTACATTGGCAAAAAAAGTTGGGGGGGTGCATCTCCCAAGATTTTAAAACTCAAAGTAAGAGTGGCTCATGCCTATAATCCTAGCACTCTGAGAGACGGGCGGGAGGATTGCTTTAACTCAGGAGCTAGATACCAGCCTGAGCAAGAGTGAGACCCTGTCTCTCTGAAAACAGAAAAATTAGCCAGGTATGGTGGGGTGGCGTGCCTGTAAGTCCCAGATACTGGGAAGGTTGACGCAGAAGGATCGCTTGAGCCCAGGAGTTTGAGGCTGCAGTAAGCTACGTCGATGCCATTGCTCTACCCAAGGTGCCAGAATGAGACTTTGTCTCAAAAACAAAAACAAAAACAAGCAAAAAAAACAAAAACAAAAACAAAAAACTCAAAGTAACCACCTGAAATAACTTCAATAGTTGCACTAATATTTTTCTTATGCCATGGTATGCAATTTTAACAACATTGAATGTTGTTAAGCATAATTCCAGTGTAACGTGGATCCAGAGAACAATTAATGAGAGGTAGGAGTTTGTGCATAAAACAACAGTAAAAACTTGAACAGTCCCTCTAGTTAATAGAAACCTTAAAAGAAGTGAAACATCAGTTGCTTTTAATCAGATCCAGGATTAAATAACTATGTTGACTCTTTGTCAAATATACATCAGCACATCAAGCCTGCTTTTATTTTTTCCAAATTTTGTTTCAAAAAAGCAATTGGGTTAAAAAAAATGCACTGAGTATGGCTCTTATCAAATTACCTTGAAACGGGCAAGTTGAAAACACAGATTTTTGAAACTGTGGTCCAAAATGGCAGCCAAAGGTCAATGAATCAAATTTCCAATTATATTCCTGGGAGCAGATGGGTGCAATGAAACCTGATGATTGAATTTTAAATGCTTTCATGCACCTTTTATCTGTTTCCCAACATGTTGACTCTCCCTTAATGCTCTAACAAGATAATAGGTTTATTACAACTAACCAACTAAAATGATATCTCCACTTTCCAATTATTTATATTACCTGGGGATACCAGACCAGAGTTCCTTTCCTTCTCTGACCCCAGAGCCTTTCCATCACCATCCCACATTTGCAACCAACAAAACCCAAACCATAATGTCATTAAATAACAGATGTTTCCTTGAAGATTTGATTTCTCTAGTTAAATAATGAGTATTTAACACAAATATCAAGTTTAAGTTCACTGAGACTCAATGGGAAATTTCAAATAAAAATAATTTTAAGGAGTTTGTTGACTAAATTTAACTATAAAGTTCCTTTCTTTATGTGATGAACTGATACATTAGCCTATTCTGCCTACATAGTCATAAACACAGAAAGAAGGTTTACCAAGAGGTTAAAAAAAACTAACATTCTATTTTTCTGGAGTAGGAGATGGAAGATTTTATCTCCACTATATCTTGCCCAAAGAACAAAAAGAGGGAATCACGTGGAAAAGTTTCTTTTATTGCTTTCATACAAAAGAATACCAACATTTTACCTCTTAAAATACATACTCAAGTCTACGTTAAAAGAAATTGAAGAAGCATTTTATTTTAACTAATAAACAAAATTTTCTTGTCTAGTAAATGCATTTTAAAAATGCCAACATACAACAAAAAGCAAATTAGCATGCTCTCACTTATATGTGGGAGCCAAAAAAATCTAATCACATGGACGTAGAGAATGGAAAGATAGAGAAGGGAGTCTGGGAAGGGTGATGTGGGATGGTGGGGAGGACAAAGAGAAATGAGTTTAAAGGGTACAAACATAGTTAGATAAAAGAAATAAAATCAGTGTTTGATAGCAGAGTAGGGTAACTATGGTTTAAAAAAATGTATTGTGCTGGGGAGATGGACACTCTAAATACCCTGACTTGACCACTACACATTATATGCATGTAACAAAATTTCACATGTACCCTTTAAATTTGTACAAATAAAACAATAAAGAAGCATGCTTACCTTTACCTTTTAAACCTGTATATGTAAGCCCCTTACAATAAATATCAGTGTTGAGTCATGTTGTCATAACATGTTCTCAACTCTTGCTTTCAGTGTTTTTTTCTTTGTTAAACACTTCCATTCACTGGATGAAAGCAACACATAATTTATCTTTAAGACAGCATGCTTTCATTTACCTATTAAGCATGCATATATAAAACCCTCATAATACAAACTAATGCCAATAGAAATGTTTTAACAACACATTCTCAACTGTTGATTTCAACTTTCTATGTTAAACACTTCCATTCATTGAAAGAAAGCAGCACATACTGCATCGCTAAAGAAGCATGTTTACATTTACCTTTTAAAACTGTATATGTAAACTCATCATAATAAACCTAAATGCTAAAAGAAACATGTAGTAACAACATGTTCTCAACTCTTTATTTCTACCTTGTTTCTATGTTTAACACTTCCATTCGCTGAAATAAAAAAGTACGTATTGCATCTTTAAAGAAGCATGCCTACATTACCTTTTAAACCTGTATATATAAACCCATCATCATAAGTAGAAATGCTGAAAGACACATATGTGATAACATTTTCTTAACTCTTGCTTTCAAAAAAATAAAATAAAAAATAAAAATCTCAAACATAATGCTATTTATTCCAACTCATTCCTATATATCTCCACTATGTAAAATGAACTATATGAATCCCTGGTCCAAATATTCATATAGTTAAATATGAATCTGGTGATAAACACTATCATGCCTGATCAACATACATATCTGAATTAAATACACACACATACTCACACTAGGTATAAATATACAAAGTACATATATAGCCCTGTAAAAAGTATATTTTCTGCTAGGATGTCACAAAAAAGAGACCAGATGGCAAGAATAAAAATAATAGAATTAGAACAGGTCAGTATAATATATAAATAATAATGTATTTCCTTTTCTTTCATTCCTTATTATATCCTTTGAATGATACTTTTTAAATGTCTTAACGTTTTGAAGTTTTTAAGCAAATTATAGATGTTTCAGGTTTGAAGTAATGACTAACAAATGCTTGCAAACTGATATATTTGCAAAACACTCAGATTTTTGCCAACATTATTTGAAAGTCACATTTCCACTAGCTGTCTAGGCTGTACTCTTTAAAAGAAAGCATGTATGGTAGTTTAAGAAAAATTCACACATTCAGAGAAATAAGTAAAATGCAGACAGATCATGGAATATTACAGGCCCAGTTGCTGGTTGATAGTGTCTGAGAGAATATCTGTTATGAGTATATCGGCCTCTGTGGTTCTTTCTATGACATCCTCAATCTTGACATCCCCTTCATCTGGATTGAGTAGCACTGATTACTGATGTGCCCTTTCCCAAAAATGTCAAATATTTCAAAGTGAATTTACAGATGGACTGGAATGGTAATGTTTAGACAAATGTGGATAGTTTAATCTTTCAGAAAGACTCTCTCTTACCTATGAATGTTGAAAATGAACACTAAATATTTGAAAATTACATTTCTGTGGTCCTTTCTATTATTTTTTCCTTCACTCTGTATCTCAGCTACTCTGACAAATGGGGATAATTGAACTTTTAATACAGCTTGAAAATTCATTCTGCTTAAAACCCTCATTCTATCAAACCTCCTTATTGTTTGATGTGGACTTTGCAATTAAACCTTAAAATTCAGGTAATTAGTAAGTCCCCAAATAGGATAAAATTGGTAAATTATTTCAATTAATAGCTTTAAAAATGATGTATTTATTCATTGAATAGACAATTGTAAATTAAACAACACTGAATATTGTGAATGCAATTCAAATAACAATATTGAAATGGACAACATACTATTTATATAAATGCTCAGTTTATGTTTCCTTATTATGTGCATAAAAATTTCATTATCATCTACACAAGATAGATTCTGAAATGTTAAGAAAAATTTTGTAAGTTAATTATTATTACATATACCTGATAATTTCCAACAGTGATTTTTTTCATTCTGATTATCACATGGCAGATAGTAGATGATAAAGTGAGTAAATTTTGAGATTATATATAACAAAAATAAATGTAATCCTAACAAAATTGTTTAGGGTTTAATATAATCTCATTTCATTAAAACAATCATATGGAAAAAATGTATTTACAATTTATATCATATGTCCACAAATATAATATCTCAAAAATTAACTAAAATGTAGAAGGATAGACAAAATGATTATTATATTAAGTTCTTAACAACGTACTAGGATTGAGCGATCCTTGAAGCCTTAACAAACAGACATAAGAATTGTATCATTTCAATACTGTATACAACATATCAAGATAGATATGCTATAATCAACATTATTTGCTCTTGTTGTATTGTATATATATGTATGTGTGTATATGTTTTATATGTATTATATATGTTTACATATATACTATAAACAGATACCGTGAGAGCTCGAATTTCATAATTGTGAACTTTGATCACCCATCTTTCTGCATAAACTTGTAATATTATCAATAGAAGTATATAGAAATTTTCATTGCAGTAATTATAATACAAAGGTGGTAAGTATAAATATTTCAAAATGTCAAAATATGCCACATTCAAATAAGTTACTAACCAGCAGACAAATATTTTAGCATATTTGTATTAATGTCATAGACTTTTACTTTAGTCATATCAAGGTTTGAATCTAAACTGAAGCATATATATGACGGGTGATTATTGGAAATTACTTAACTATAAAAGTCTCAATTTCTTCACAAAGAATTCATATTTTTTAAAGTGCCTACTATGTATCAGAAACTATGCTAATTTCCCGCAACTACAATTGACAAACAACATGGACGTGGCCCCCTCTTCATTATTTTCCTTCTAGACTTCTTTGAGACAAAATAACTTTATGTTACTAGTAAAGAGTTAAAACATTCATCCAGGAGGTTAACACTGTTCAGACTTAAGATCATTCATTATTTTGCATGTAGATCAATTAGATCTTCATTAAGAACAGAATACACACAACAACAACAAAAAGAAATGAATGAAAATTAGTAAGGTGTTAAATCACTTGTTAGCCATCCAGTCTTAATCTTTTTGTTGCTCTTTAAAATCCTTAGGCATCATGTAGCTTTGGGATCAAACATAGACTAAAAATACTTCCTTAGCTTCTACTGGATTAATATTATTTTACCACACTTTTCTTTTTACCTGCTAGTCTAAATCCTGCTTTCTCAACATTGCCAAATGGTCTTGCTATCTTTTACTTCAAACTTAACCAGGCAACAGAGGAGAATGATGAAAATATCCACTCTTTTGCAGAGATGTTACATGCCAACTTTTCACCTACGGCAAAATTTAATGGCTGATTTGTGGATCTTTATTTCTAGAGATTTACTATGGAAACAGGGACATAACCTTTAACCAGAACAAACAGAGCCACTCTAATAAGCAGGCGACACCAAACCTAAAAATGCAGGAGGAACAGAAAGATCCTGGCAGGAATTAATCTGCCATTTTCACACATCTGCCCAAGGGAGGTATTGTAATTGCAAAAATTTACTCTAAGACTGCTGAGACTCTTAGTAATTATGTTTCTTTTTTTTTTTAATAGAAATAGCCACAGGTGGTAACAAATTGGGTTTTGAGATGGGGAACTGGGCATGCATTCTAACCCAAATTACTATGTAATTGTCTTGATTATAAAAAAATCATGGAAAGTCTATTGCTCAAAATCAGAAGGAAAAAAGTATCCTTAAATGTATTACTTGTCTTTTTTAGGTTCTCTCCACTTGGGGATATTGCTTCGTTTGTTGGTATTGGCACATTCGATATCAGGGCCACACTGTAGAATAAGCTTTTGCCAGTGACCCTTAGAAATTCCTGTGTGGAGGAATTGTTTAATAGGAGAGTTCTCCTATTTTCATCATTATTATCTAGGGATAAATAGTAGCTTCACTGAGAAGGTCAGGATAAGGAAACTTAGCTAATAATAATGACTCGTGCATCTGCCAACACTAAAAGTGAAAGGTTATAGAATTTTATTTCAAGCTATGCTTTGATATTGAAATGTTTACTGTTTTTCATATATATATGCTCTCAATAGTCCTGTATCTTACTCTATGCTTACGTACATGCAGCTGCATCAAAATATTATCAATTTTCTAAAATTATAAATGCATTCCATGCATACTGTGCCAATTAACAGTCAATGCGTATCTACAAACTTTCTTTTTAATCAGAAATTTCTGATTTAATCAACCAAGATGACAATACTAGATAAGGCATTGGTTTAAAACAAAAAGAAAGAAAAAAATTCTTAATGTTAACACAAGGTCATGCAAAGTTTCAAATAATAATAAAAGTGAAGCGGACAATCAAGTGTCTTGCCTTGAAACTATGTGAAGGTAAGTTTGTATGTAATTCTTAATTTTACCATAATGAAAATGATAATAAAGATAGACGATTGACCTATATTTTTTGTATGACTTATAAATGTTCTTATTCACATTCTTAATGCAATAAATTTATTTGAGATATACTATTTTAAAATAGATACAAAACTGCAAAAGCAAAATAGAAAGCAAGAATTTCGTGTCCAAGAAGACATTATAATAGAATTAACCAATATTTAGGTGATATTCTGGTTTGTTTTTGTTTCTGTTTTGATGACAGAACTATGGAAATCAAAGTAAATTATTTTAACACTGTTCAGAAAGTTAGTATGACTAATAGTTTATATAAAGATGTATCATTAAGCACTTAGGCTCGAGCTGTTAAATATCTTCTTTCGAAACTAATCCCCTCCTTTTCTAAAATACTGAAATGATAACATTTTATTCTTACTAAATTTTGCTAAGAGTTTAAGCATATTATTTCTTAAATATTCTAATTTCTTACTTTTATTTCATCTACTGAAATGAGGACATCAGTAAAAACCACACAATTCTACTTTGCACATGTGGTTAGTTCTCATGATAATCAAAGGTGAATTGCTTTATAAATTCAGTTTTACATATGCAATGGCTCCGCTACTGTGAAAGAATAGCAAAAATATATCAAGTATTCAGCCATAAAATAACCTCAGTATACTCATAAAATATGTTGCATGAAAAATAAAATGAATAGCTTTTAGAAAAGGTATTTATATTGGGGACTGCAATTTAACAAATAATGTTGTATGTTAAGGTGAAAACTAGTTTTAGGCTTCCGAAACTGATGGAAATGTTTGTCCTGTAAATACAAATTTAAGAATTTATCTAATACATTAATAGTCTAAAATTGAATTATACAACAGAAAAGATATTTTGATCCCCCATAACCATTTTTGCCTGCAATAAAATACCTGTTGCATTTTCATTTTATAAAAGTAAACTGTTGGAATTTAGGATATAACTTAATACTTTCATGTATATATTTCCATTTGAGTTTTATTGAATTGGGGAACATGAAAATTCTATGTATAAGTATAATAAAATCATTGCTTAACAATATTTATTAAGAATTCAGGGGGAAATACTATAAAGAAGCATATCAATTCATGATTTGTAACTAAATTATATTTTTTAAAGTTATCACTAAAAAAAAGCTGAAGAAAATATATCTAAAGAACCATAGTTGTTGGACAGAAAATAACTTATTCAATAACATTGGATGTTAAATCTGTTATTTTAAAGCATATATGCTATCAAAATCTTTAGAATCTTTCGCATTACCTACATTATATACTAATATAATTTACAAACATGTAACCAATGTTTCTTATAACAGTATTTATCTACACAGCAATTATGAATGTATAGCTTTGAAACTTGAAATTGATTTTTAATGCTCTAGCTTTCAAACTCTACAAAGGCTGCTTTTAGCTGATAAAGAGAGTAAACAAGAAATTGCCCTTTAAGTGGTTCCTTTAATGTGTTCCACTAATTAAAAATCAATCAAAAACATTACAAGTTTAAAAAATATTAAATATTGTTCAGACAGGGTACATTTCAGTGCCAAACAGATGCTTAACAAGATTATATTTATCTTTAACTTGCTCATTTTTCATAGAACATAAATATGATTCATGACTATTTTAGTAAATAGAAATAAAGAAAATAAGATAATACAGGTCTTCAAATATTTCACAATGACTGAAATAAATTTATTTCTAATATCATTGAATTATTTTAATATATTCCATTCCTCTAATCAGACCAAAGTCTATTTATGTAGATTAGTTACATCTAAGAGTGTCATTTATCCAACCTGTATTTATCCTTTGATCACAAAGCTTGTTAACTTAAATGGTCTTTTATTGTTATGATTCGTTTTCCCATAATTATGCTGTTTAACTGCCTTATTTTTTTGAATAAATATATGCAAACGTGCCAATCATATTCAGCACAGTTATGCTAGATGCTCAATGAACTGTAAGAACCATTTCACTACAATAAAACTGCCTGGAATAGATCCAGGGCAAGGCCTACAAATACCAGTAATCAGAATGTCACTAGGACCAGAACAGGCAAATAGAAGTGTGTCACATGTATATCAATAGATTCTCTCAAACACTGTCTGAAACCAACTTTATAGTCTATCACTGGAAGAATGTGGTGCATACAAGTGAAAGATGACACCCACATAGTCACAATTTTGCATCTGGATTTTTTCACTGGTCTTTTTTGCTTTACCTTAAAAATATTGATCTTAATATTTTCTTCAGTAGCAAGGAAGCAGGAGCGTCTTTCTGCTTAGTCACAGCAGGGATGTTGATGTCATTAAGGACTTCTTTATTATAGATAATTTATTTCAGAAGACCAAAGGATAGCAATATATCACTGTCAAAGCTAGTGGTGAAAGCTTATGACTAACCGTAAAATACTGTATGCCATTGAAGGAAATTCTTGTGAAAGTCTCCTTTACTAAAATGGGTTGACAATAGATTAGTGTAGGTCTGATGAACTTTAAAAGTAGGTGGGTGGCAGAAGTCACACTATCTTCAAAATGATAAGCAAAATGAACTTTATGCTGTTCTCTAACAAATATACGTTGTTTGAAGGAATTTAACAAAAAAAAATCCCTTCCCTAATAGCTTCACTAAAATATGACTTTAAGATAATGCCCTCTGGGATTTATTAAACAGAAGTATCACTGAGGGGAATACCTTCTAGAGCAATGACTAATATTATAATTAGCGGGTGCATTTGTAAGAATTTACTCACTATTGAAGTGTATTGCAAGACTTCTCCACCATTAGGGAGTTAAGTTTTGCTTCCTTACTGGCATAAGCCCAGTTATGGTGACTTCTTCTTCCTCCTGTTGTTGTTTCATCATAAAGCTCAGAGTATATCTATATTCTCACAATGCTTCCCACTCTCCTAACAACCTCCAAAAAGAATCAGAAATTTGGATGAGATTTTTTTTCTCTTAATCTACGTAGGCTCCAACCTATTGCCCACTGAAGGCCAGTTGTTCTTTAACTCCTTTTCTCTACAGTGACTGGCTATATCTGAAGAAACTTCAAACTGTTTGGAACTTTAAAACAATAAAACATCAAGTTTTAACTTATTTTCAAAGAAGAATAAAAGTCTGAGTCATTCCTTAAAAGGAGGAATATTACTTTTGAACTAAAAAGTATAAAAATAGGTTAATATTTGTACTTGAGCAAGTACTTACATACATTATACTGAAAATATAAAGACATATTTATACACATACTTAATTTTGTCAAAAAGTTTTATTTTTCATATTTTAATAAATATAGGCATAGCCAACTTAACTGCAATACATGCACGTAAGCTTTTATTTATCTTTCAAAAATATAAAATATTTTGCTTAATTTATACCTTATATTTTATAGATATATTTCTATTGTGTTATATTACATCAGCAGCACTGACAGTGAAAAATATGAAAACTGAAACCTGAGAATAGTGCTGAAACATGATAAAGTATAAATGTTATATCATTAAATAGTATTAAATAGTTATCTGAAGATTTTTGAAGATTTTTCCTTTTAAAATAGGTATATTTCTTAGTTCTTTAATAGAGATAATATCTGGGATTGTTTTAAGAATAATTTATTTTAATCTAATATATAAACGTGCATATAATCTATGCACTTTAAAAAAGTGTATGATATATATTATAGCATCAACTTCACGTAGAAAACATTCTATAAAATGTGTGTGTATGTGTGTGTGTGTGTGTGTGTTTTCCATGGCTTGAACAATATAATCAAAGGTGGTAATGTTAATTTAGAAAATGTAATTTTTTTTCTTCACTAAAAAGTATTCAAGTAGTTGAGATAAGAATTTTAGGGCATAGTTTTTCTATGATCTGATATCTTTTCCTGATCACATACAGCCTTAAATAACATTAAGATGCCAGGACTAAAATTCCAAAATCTTTGGCATACATTTATATATGATAATATTTATTGAAATTATAGAACTCATACAACTCAAGTAACATTTAAAATTATCTTACTCCTACATTTTTAAAAGCTTTAAGGATTACCATCTCAATGTAAGGATGATGAAATATTAGCTGGCATTTTGGAAATTTTATTGAAAACTAAAAGATAATGGATAACGAAGGTATTACCGCATGAAGAGTTGTCATATTAGCTAATATTAAAAATAAGATTCTGTGGTTTTTAGTTCATATAGTCGAAAGTTAAACATTTTATTTACTGTGAAACAGAGAAGTGCACAAAGATTTATGTTGGAGCTGAAATGTTCATACATGAACATAAAACTAAGAATAAAAGTAACAATATAACAAAAATAATAATAATATTGAGATTTGGGGGATCTAAACCCTTCTCTAAGGAAACTCCAAACACCTAATGGCTGATTATACTTTAAATTAAGTTTATTTACTTTATTTGTACTACTTTTAATGCATGACAAAACAGAAAAAATGTAATGATTGTGTACTCATGTTAATCTGAAGTGGCAATTACTCTTTCTATTTTTTCAAAATCTTTAAGAAAAAAGACAAGTGGACAAAACACTCCTAGAGGCATGCAATAAAAAAGGGACATTCTTTTCTTTTTACTCAGCCCACCCTAACTGCTTTAAATAGATATGTATACACAGTTTATGGAAACTAATGCATATAATAATCAAAGAGTGCCATCTTAGAATAAAAATCACAGGAAAATATCTCCAAAATTATAAATGATGACAGACATTGTTCACACACTTTGTGTTCGTTACTGAAATCATGAATATGCTACATATGAAGTTTTGAAGATCAAGATCTTGGGAACTGATTTGAATGAGTCTCTGTAGTCAGAAGCATCTTGTACTAAAACGAAGTGGGAATAAAGGCAGACAGTTGATAATGTTGCTATTAAAGATAGACTTTTCTTTCATCTTTTGATTCTGAAATACTGAGTTTGTTGTTTACACTATGATACTTTAGTCCTCTACACTTCAATCTCATTTTTATATATTTGGATTGGCTCTAGGCCTTTACCATATGCTTAATTCCCTGTTATTGAAAAGGCCGTGCACATCTATCAGAAGGATTTTTTCTTCCCAGCATGAAGATTCTAAAGTCAGCCCTAACCTGAATCATTTGAAATTGATCTATAAAACACTGAGTAAGAATGTATTCCTTTTCAAGATTTATTTCAGTAGATCTTATTCTGCTGGCTCAATATATTTTCTCCTATGAGAGAACATTAAAATGACATTGTGGTGCTACAAAAAAAAAATGTGAAAACATATTTAACTAGTGCATTCAAACAAAACTGGAAACTCTTTTATCAGTGAAAAGTCTCCAGTCTCCTCTGCTCTTCTCAAGGAGGCCTGCGGAAAACACCTGTTGAGAAGTCACCCTGATACTTAACAATTAATTCTTGAGAAGCCATCATTGGCAGTTATTCTTGAAAATTAGTAATGATCTCCACTTGACTTTAGATTTCATATTAATACATGAAATAATTCACATGGAAATTTCTCCTATGAAAAATGCCTTTATAAATTTGTGTAACAATCTATTTTCCTAACCTATCACAAACTCTGTGTTCCTATTCTTCAAAATTAGTTTTATAGATATAAAGTAACTAAAATATGTAATTGTAACTATGATGTATTATGATGCACACTATTGTGGATATTTTAGTCATTAATCTATTGTTAAAAGAAACTGACTCTGTCTGAAAAACTTGAAAAAAACCTGAAATAAAATCTCTTCTCACAAACCATTATTTCTACACCAGCTTACATGATTATTCTGTATCCATATTCAGTAAAAATACTCTTGTGCCCAAAAAGAACCTGCAAACATTAAATGTTAACACTTTAGATCTTGTGAAGTGTACAAAATACCTTGATACTTAAATCTTAAACTTTAGCTGTAACGTGAACCTTATAAATCATGGCATTCCTAAATTTCATATTACCACACTGTATCAGTGCATCTCAACACAATTGTAAACTTCTTTTCATTCCCTTAATACAAATACACTGTGCACCTTCTAAACAGTACACATATGCTGGAAAATCAAGATGAACCAGATCTCATAGCAGTTAGTCCAAGTGCACTCTGTGGATTAAAATTCTACCTTTAGAAACATATGTGAGATTAAAAGTGTTTCCTTAGCAGGCTATATTACATATATGCACTAATAAAAGCACTTTGAAACAAAAGTACGGGATACCTAAGTGCTTTGATTCATACATGTCACTTTAGCACAATGTGTTTGCAGTACACTAGTTAAAAAAATCATTGTAGTTAATTTATTCTGTTCTTCATAATTAGTAATGAGATAAACTTGTTACATTTAAAAGATCATTAACATATTAAAAACTTACAAAGCATCCCTTAGAGGATTGCAAAAACTCAATAGAAAAAATAGAATAGAAAACAGTTTATGATCAGGATATTTCTAGGACAGAAGCAATATAGGAAATTGAGCTACTTTGAAAAAAATTTCAAGGACTTAAAATTAAAGCTTCCTTTGTGTCTTTATGTCATAGATTAAAATTCTGGAAGAAAAGGAATGGTGAGGAAGTTTGTCCTTTGCTTTCTGCTTAAATTATGTTTGTGTGTGTGTGCATTTGCTTTGGCTTAAGTTTTACTGCTAATGGGAAGAATCATCCTCCTCCTCCTTCTCCTCCTTAAGCAATGACCAACTTCAAGGACAGCATGCTGTAAATATAGCACAGGCATCACTGTCCCTCAAAACCTTCTGAATATGTTAATTCAAGGCAGTTTCTCACTAGTCTGCCCAAGGAATCAGGCTAGGTGAAAATTCTACTGCACCAATTTCATTTTTACTGCAAATTAAATAAAATACAATTCATAGCACTTGAAGGAGAAGATTAAGCATTAACCCTCTGTGAAATATTTATAATTGTCAATGGTAAAAATATAAGAAAGGTATATGACATATATGTATTTATAAAATGACTATAGCAGATCTATAAATATGTATTTTAACATATATCCCTTTAAAGATATACCAATTATCATTAATCTCACGTTTATAAATTTACAGAAAGACTTTCATAGAAACCACATCATTTTAAGTGGGAAAATTCTTTTTCAGTTTTATATAGACATCAAAAAAATCATGATTACTGATGTTCAGTAAACACTATAAAAAGTGGGATTTAATACTACAATTGATACTTTAGTATTCAATAGCATCAATTATGAGTCTGTTTTATAAGGAAATCATACTATTATAGGAAAATGTTTTGCTAAGTATTAGTATTTAGTACACTTGTTATGTTAGAAAGGATATGAAATTTTACTACACTTTAACAATAAAAATGTTACTGAGTCGAGTGTCATTAAAAAGTTATTTGCTTTCCAAAGCATAAAATAATGAACAAATAATTTTCATTTGCCCCAAACTAATCTTCCTCCTGAAGTGTCACTTTTAGTTAAGCTCAATTTTGAATTTCACATACTGCTCAACCAGAGTAATTTGTAGCAACACATAATGATAATAAACAAGAATTAAGTTTTTCCACAACACAACTCAATAGTGGTTAAAAGAAACCAGACAGTGACTAGACATAGCACAGTTACCTGCTATTGTTAGCATTTATGTACAGGCTGGGTCAGTCATTCAGTTTTGTCATGTCATCAATAACTTTAAATCATACTAACATGTTAAATATAGATATAGAGAAAATACACTGCATGCAAACTAAATGCACCCTGGAATTCTTTTTGGGCATCAAGTGCCTTCAGTAAAACTTTGCCTCCTGTTTTAAATACCACAAAATGAGCTTGTGACCCTCTGGTATACTCTATTCATTCCTCAATGACTCCAAGAAACAGAACAGGATAATCATGGGGCAAATACAAACTTTTCATAAGTAGTCATTAGCCAGAGTCTACATTTATTCAAACTTTTGAAAGTGTTTCAGGGTACATTTCAAAGTCTTCACCTCCACTAATGAATTATGCTGCAGTTTCAGCTGAAGAATAAATGAGTCTTATGTCCTTTAAAATACTTTTTAAATATAAAACTGAGTTTTTGAGAGGTGAAAACATAGTTCAAATTGATTCAAGCTCTGGAATTCTGACTGGTTGCTATTTTGTATTTCAATAAGTTAACTTCTTAATACTTGGGCATAAATTTCTTTCATTTTGGGCATCAATTTTTTTAAATGGAATTAAAATCTTTTTAAGAGAATTAGCTAAAACATTTTTTTTTCCTACTATGGGAATCCTTTGTTATGGAAAGAAATCTGAAGCAACAAATAAAAATTAAGTAAAATAAACTACAAATACTGAATACTGCTAACATTTTTAAACCTATAAAAATAAACTTTAAAATGCAACAGAAGTAGGACATTTACATCTTGTAGATTTTAGACTATTTGAGGGGTTACGTGTAGAGTATGATGTACACACAGTGTCAAAAGTCTAAACCATTTTAACTTAATTTTTTTCCACTTTCACTGATGCTGGCGGTGTGGCTTGTCCTTGTACCAACGGTTTCAGGACAGCTCCAAAACCAGCAATAAAGTGAAGTCCCAGTTATGCTAAAATTCTCCTACCTGAATTATGGACATCCGAGTGGCGGGGGTCTCGCTTGCATTAGTCCCTTGTCCGGTGAAGCTGGTGTGGCAGCCCGCGTGCCCCTGAGGGACAGTCAGGTTGTTGGAGGCTGGTTTGAGATACATCACCTCCGACCGGGGCGAACTGAGGGGCAGGCGGGTCTGGTAGTCGAAGTACATAGGGGAGGTGGCCAGGGAGGGGCTGCTCACCACGTTCATGACGTTCATGGCATTCCTCTCCTCGACTTCGCTCTGCACCAGCATGATATCATTTTTGTTGATCTTCTTCTTCTTGCCTTTGCCCCCTCCTAGCTGCGGGTGGCTGTACTCAGCGATGCGGCAGTTGTAAGTGCGGATCTCCTTGTTCTCGCGCTTGCACTTGACGGCGATGGTGATCATGGCCGCTAGGAGGATGATGGAGATAGTGCTCAGGGTCACAATGAGCGGCAGCGACATGTCCCAGTGGTGCTGCTCGCCATTCACCCGGGGTACCCCCTCGGGCAGGGAGCCGCTCACCGAGCGGATGATGAGCTTGGCCACCGCGGACAGGGTGGGCTTGCCGTGGTCAGTCACCTTTACCACCAGCTCCACTACCGGCGTCACGTCCTCCCAGAAGGGATGCAGCGTGCGGATCTCGCCGCTGGATGGATCAATCTCAAACAGGTGGTCGTCGTTGCCGTCCACGATCTCGTAGGTGAGGCGCCCACTCTCGCCAAAGTCGCTGTCGAGCGCGCGCACGGTGCTTACCAGGTAGCCCAGGCCAGCATTACGGGGCACCTGCAGCTCAGCGGTGTCATTCTGCAGCGTGGGAAGCACGATCACCGGCGCGTTGTCATTCACGTCCAGCACTGTCACTCTCACAGTGGCGTTGCTCTCCAAGTGCGCGGGCGCCCCCGAGTCCTTAGCAAGCACCTTGAATTCAAAAGCCTTGGTCTGCTCGTAGTTAAAGGAGCGCAAGGCGTATATGGCCCCATTAGTGGGGTTTACAGACACATAGGTGTAGATGGACACGTCGCCGATGTGAGAGGGCAGAATGGAATAGGATACAGTACCATTTTGGCCCAGATCGGGGTCTTGGGCGAGCACTGAACCCAGGTACTCTCCTGGGATGTTGTTCTCATGCACCTGAAGCACGTAGAGCCCTTTGGTGAACCGAGGCGGGTTGTCATTCTCGTCCAGAATCTTGACCGCGAACGACTTGGTGGAGTTGAGTGGAGGGGAGCCCCCGTCCCGCGCCACGATTGTCACATTGTATTCGTCCTGTGTCTCGCGGTCCAGAGGGCGGTCAGTCACCACCGTATAGAAGTTGTCATAGTTCTCCTCAAGCTTGAAAGGGACGGAACCCCCGGGCCCTCCCAGGCCCCCGCCGCCGGTCCCTCCTCCGCCCAGGACCCGGCACTGCAGCTGCCCGTTCTTGCCCGAGTCTCGGTCAGTGACCCGCACCAGGGCGATGACTGTGCCGGGAGGGGCGGCCTCGCTCAGCGCCCCCTGGCGCACGGAGACGAAACCAATGGACGGCGCGTTGTCGTTGCGGTCGATGAGTTTGACAGTGACCTTGCAGTGGGCTGGAATAGGGTTAGGCCCCAGGTCTCGGGCCTGAACGTCAATCTCCAGCATCCCATTTTCCTCATAGTCCAGGTTGCCTTTAACACGGATTAGGCCAGTCTTAGGGTCAATGGAGAAGAGCTCCCGCACGCGGTCGGGCACGTAGCTGCTGAAGGAATAGAGCACTTCACCGTTGGGACCCTCGTCAGCGTCAGTGGCGTTCAGATCAATGACCACGGTGCCCAGTGGGGCGTTCTCGGGCAGTTCCACCAGATAGGAGGGTGCCTCGAAGACCGGGCTGTTGTCGTTAGAGTCAATCACCTTCACGTTGATCTGCACGGTGGCAGAGCGTGGCGGCTCACCGCCATCCAGGGCAGTCAGTACAAGCGTGTGGTGGTTCTGTTGCTCGCGGTCCAGTGCCTTCTGTATGACCAGCTCTGGGAACTTCGTGCCGTCTCCGCGGGACTTGACATCCAGGGCAAAGAGGCCATGGTCGTCGCGCGTGAGCAGATAGGTGCGGAGCCCGTTCTCTCCCGCGTCGGGGTCATGTGCGCTGGTGAGGGGGAAGCGGGTGCCAGGGGCCGCGTTTTCCGAGATGTCCATTTCGATCTGGTCGGAGGGGAAGGAGGGCGCATTGTCGTTGATGTCCTGGATCTCCACCTTGATCATGCAGATCTCCTTGTCGTTGGCGAACACCTCGAGGGATAGCTGGCACTTGGCGTTGTGGCGGCACAAGGACTCGCGGTCGATGCGCTGCTTGGTGTAGAGGAGCCCGCTGTCTGCGTCCACGTCCAGCAGGTGCGGCGCCGAATTCTCCAGCACCCGGTAGCTACCCGACTTGCTGCGCCCGCCGCCGCCGCGCTCAGCAGGCGGAAGCCCTGGCTGCAGTCGAGCATCCTTGCCAATGTTACCGATCACCGTGCCGGCCCCTTGTTCCTCCGGCACGGAGTAGTTGAGGTTTTTGAGAGTCAGGGCAGGGGCCCATAGAAGAAAGCAGCAACAGATGGAAAGGTACATCCCCGATCGGTGAGGTGGGGGCAGGAGTAGCCGGACTGGAGGGGCGAGCAAGTGAGCGCGCGCCAGCCTGGGGCTCCGGCGCAGAGTGCGCGCAAGATGCGAGCCACAAGTCTATGGGTCCTTCCTTCCCTCCGCACTCGGGCTGCGGCACCCGGCAGTCTCTCTTTATTCCGCTCAAGTTCCCCGAACCTGTTGATCTACAGCATCCGCACTGGGCGACAAGATGAGGTGCAGCGGAGCTGCAGGGGCTCGGAGCAAGGCGGCGGCTCCCTGGGGCTAGGGGCGAGCCCGCGGTTTTGTGTCTCTCGCCTGGACTTGAGGAGGCTTAAACTTGAGTGATGAGACTGGCGATAGGAAGGAAATCACGTCTGGGAGGGATGATAATGAGCTAAAGAATCAGTAGGTTTTCCTCGCTCCCGCTAGGGTGCTGCAAATCCACTCCCGCCCGGAGCCTCCGGAATACTCTTCACATCGAGTGGGGGAGGGTGCGGGGAGGTGTGTCTCCAGGCAGATCCGAAAGTGAAATCCTTACTTGCTACTCTTCTTCCGTGATGAAATTGATGGGGATGAAGAGCAATGAAGAGAGAGTCACATATATTTGGAAGCTTCTTCGGCACACCGTGAAATGTCTGCTTGCCGCTCGGGCTAGTCTGTTTTCAGGCAGTGTTTTGCTGCATTTAGAGATCTAATCTTGCATTGCTGGCTGAGGCAGCGGCGGCGGCGGACTGCATCTACCAGCCAAGCGTATTTTTTTCTCTCTCTCTCTCTTTCCTTTCCGAGCAGCCAAAGGGAGGGAGGAAATGCAGCGTAAAGAACTAGTGTCCCGATTTGTAGTTTCCTCTCCCCACCAGGCTCCTCCCTCTCTTCCTCGGAAAAGGCTCTCCCCCGAAATCAAGAGAGCCACAGCCTGATCAGCATTTGCTGTGTGAGTCTATTGGGAGGGGGAAAATACACAGATATATCTTCGCCTCTATTCGTAGAACACACTGCGATTTCTCTACGCCAAACCAGTAGCCACCGCTACCATCCCATCCTCTCCCCGGGAGCAAGGACTTCTCTCCATGCAGTTTAATTCCAGTTTGCTTTTCTTCCCAGGCGAAAGGAAATCAACAGGCAACTCATGGTTGGACGTGCAGATCTGGAGGGGGAGGGGGAGGCGGAATAAAAAGGAAGGGGGAGCCACCCCACAGCCTTCGCATACACACTCTCCCTGTCTCTCGCTAGAAGGGAAACAGTCTCTGCATTCACAGGGCTGGGCTGTCAAGTGCCTCTCTTTTCTTTCTATTCATCATCTCCTTCCAATAGCCCTGCCTCCCAGTCCTCTTCATCTAGAAAGGAAAACCTTGGCCAGGAATAAAAGTGGTGAATATTTGAAGCAAATAAAGTGCGGGGCTTTTTTTTTTTTCCTTCAATTTTTTTTTTTTTTATAGTAGGAGGAGTGGGCTGGATGAAAGAAACATATCAAGGTTTGGCGTGATGCATTCTGCAGTCTCGCTCTCACACAGTCTCTCCGGGCGACTCGGGGAGGGCAGGGGGTGAGGAGACGTGGCCGCGGCGGTGCAGCCGGGGGCGTCCACGCCGGGGATACCTCCGAGGGGATGTTAGGCACAGGTCTGTCTACACGTTATTTCGGGTTCTGGAGACGCCTCGACATACGGGAATGACACATCCAGAAATGCAGGTGTTCCGATCTGCCGGATGAGTCAGAAGCAGCGGAACGAATCGTATTCACTCTCGCCTCACGGTCCTGCCTTCACAGACATTAGTTGCGGCTTCTTCCTAACGCTTTCTCTGACTCACTCTATAGAAAGGAAAACCAGATTCACGTTTTGGGGAGAAACATAAAAAGCGAGAGAGAGGGAGGGAAGGAGGAAGGTGAAGCTGAATCCAGCGGCACTTTTACTCTACCTCTTTCTGCCGGAGTCCGAGTCTCTGGAAAACAGGCGTCTGCTCTGCTAGGTGTATTTATGTATTTATTGAAAACCTTTCCTCTCGGAGAGGCGTGAGGCACCCCAAAATCTCTCAGAGTCCTGGAGAAATAATAAAAATCAGGTTTCCAGTAATTGTTCCCAGTTTAGCCTCACGTCACAGTTCGAGATTTTCCTCTCAATGTTCTCTAGTCACAAAGTCCAGCATCGGTGTGTATAGTTAATTGTGCAGTCTGGTGTGGAGTTCTTTTTTCTTTTTTTTAATTCCTCCTTTTCTGTCACGGGTGGTCTCTTTCAATCGGGCTTCTGTCAGGATCACCCCACAGTCTGAGGAAGATGTGCGGATTTCAAAGCAAATAAATCCATCTCCGCCAGCAAAGCCGCGAGGAAATGAAAGGTGAAAATTCAATTCAACAGTTGGAGTAGCGTCTCCCCAGCCGCCCTCCGCCGCTGCCGCATCCGCCGGGCTCGCACTCCCTGCTCTCTCCCTAGCGTCTCTTGCTGACTGACTCTATTCACCTCACGCCGCCGCTTAAACATTGATACTGATTCCCTGCCAGCCAATCCGAGTGAGGAGCAAGGCCCTGCCTCCTCGGCCCGTGCCCAATGGGAGGCGGAGAAGAGGCCGGCGGGGGCGGGGCCAGGAGTCCCGGCTCTTCGTAGTCATTGATTAGATCAGTTAGATGGGAGACCGGCCGGGCTCGCGGAGTCCAGCGCTCCGCCGAGGCGGCGGCGCCCCGGGGCCTTGCCGCCGGGTCTCCTGGGTCTTTAACTACCGGCAGTAGCTCTTCCACTGTGTTCCTACGGAAAAGAGAAATTTTTAAAAAAAAGTTTGACAGCGAATTTATTTATTTTTGGTCCTACAGACACAGGGACGGGAACCGCAGCGTACTTGCAGAATAAGGTGGCTGCGGTCTCCCTGATGTTTTTCCGCACACACGGGCGCACACGCTCGCGCTGTCACGGCACACACGCCCGTGCCGAGGGAAGCGCGGATCTGACTCCGCCTGGACCCGTCTGA
>CAUYRT010000562.1:0-37870 GCA_963574885.1 Lepilemur ruficaudatus
GGCAGAGAGCGGACGGTGCGGAGGGCGGGGCAGGAAGAACAGGAGCTGAGGCTGGGCCCAGGGGACAGCCAGCAGTGCGGCCTGGCCTCCGCGCTGCTGCCAGGTGGCCAGAGATGCTGCTCCATGGAGAACAGCTCCTGCAGCTTCTTCCTTGCATAGATTGAACCCCATCCCCGAGCTACCTGCTCAGGTGTAACATTCATATGTTCTTGAGAGGACATTTTTAGGACTTGTGCTCTAAGGAAGGGGAGAGATGAGAATAGCCAGCATGTACACAAAGCAACTCATTCCTTCTAGAGTTGTAGTCACTTCCCTACCTCTTCCAGGAAGCCCTCCCTGACTGCCTCCCCACCCACGGTCCTCAGCCCTCTCTTTCCATGGACAGAGTCCACAGAATTGTCTCTGATGGTTCCAGCCTCCTGCTGTGGACTAACTCTTCAGCTTCTTGTTCCACTTCCAAGCCCAGCCACAAGCTCCCCAGAGGTAGGGACAGTGTCTAGGTCTCCCTGTAGCACTGAGCACAAGGCTGGAGCATGTCTGAGTCTCAGTATGTACCAGTGTGTGGACTGGAGAGTTCACCTGCGTGGCTGATGGGTGGGGCTCTATCTACAGCCCCCCCATCACACCCCCCACCCTGCACAGGGAACATCAGCCCTAATGCCTTCTGTGACAGAGATGAGGCCTCTCTGTGGCCTTTGCTCTTGGCATTGGGGTAGGGGGCATTGAGACATGGCCTCAGGGATGAAGCAGGTAGCAGACCCAGAGAGCCAAGTATACAGGCCAGGCCTCAGGGACGGACGAACTTGGAGAGGTGGGGAAGCTTCCTCACTTCTCAGGGCTCAGTGCATGCATCCCGTGACTGTCTGCCCCTTGGCCATTAGCTAGGACACCCTATAGAAGAAAAGGCCCCTGGCTTGCCTTCAACTGGGAGGGCGACCTGGAGAGACCAGCAGGGCATGAAAAGCCCTTACCTCCGGCCCTCCCTGTCCCTTCTGGCAGGTGCAGCCTTGCTGCCACCCTGATTCCTGTCTGTCTCCCAGGGGCTGTGAGCTCCGGGAGGCAGGCAGGGCCTGAGTCCTGACTTCCACTGTCCTGCAGCCGCCACCCGGCTGGGCACGGAGCTGATGAGGTCTGCTGGGCCAAGATGGAGGTGGAGCATGGAGGGGAGTAGGCTGATTTCCTGGGGCCCGGTGAGGGCAGAATGGAGTATGGGGCACCGGCTGGGCTGGAGAAGGGGCCCTGGGGACACTGGTGGAAGGGCCTTGGTGGGTGCCCCCAGGAAGGGCAGACTCTAGGGGTGGTGGCCAGAGGTGGACTGTTGAATTTTCACAGGCATTCCCACCGCAGGACTCGAGTAGACCAAAGGAAAGGCTGCTGCTTACCCTCAGCCTCAGCACACACATGTGTACACACACAGGTGAACACACATGTGCACATGTCTGTGCACCAACACTGAGACGGTCAGCTGGGCTGAGCAGAGGAAAGAGCCATCCTGTGTGTGGGGAGAGCTTGGGCAAAGGTCAGGAGCCAGCTCACGCGCCGAGTGACCCGGGCACCGAGGGAGCACACAGACCGGAACGACAGGCGTCGTTCTTCTCAGTTGTCACATTGGTGGTCCACAATAGATACTCAAAACTTACCATTAATTCTCACAACAAGCCCATTTGGTGAATCTTCCTATTCCTCTTTTACAGATGAGGAGACTGAGGTCCAGAGAAGTCAAGAATCTTGCCTAAGTTTAGACACCGCTGAGTGTGGGAGCAGAGATTCGAATCTGGGTCTCTTGGGTTCCAAAGTCTATGCTCTTCCCACACATTCCTCAGCCCTGTGCTGCAAAATGGCCCCAGCTGGGACACAGAGGTGGGGCTGGGCGCTTGGACACTAGGCCATGGTCCCTCCTGCCTGGCTTTGGAATAACAACCTGCCCTGCTGACTAACTCATGCCCAAGCTCCATCACGCCAAAGCGGATCGCCCGTTCTCCCAACAGGTCCTCCTCAGTCAGGCCCCACGATGTAAAGTCAAAGGCCTTTTGTTGTCATCTTAATTTTGGGGAAAGGGAATAAAAAACAAAAATGAAAAGCAACTGCAAAGCCCCAGTGACAAGTTTAGGGACTGCTTGGATGCCCTTCAACCGTGATGAGCTGGCCGTGGGGGTGTCCCATTGTTGGGTCCATCTGTAGATGGCCTGACACAATCCCAGCTACCCAGGCCTGTCACTGAGGATGCTACAGACTCCTAGGTGACAAAGGACGAGCTCTCAAGAGACCTACTTGTGGCATAGACTCTGTGATGAGATTCCTCCCTCTCTGGGCATAATCAGATGGGAATGATCATACCTGCCTGGGAATTGCTGCTGGCAGAGTGGGGTGAGGTCTCCATGATCCCAGTGCAATCCTGTGACCCCATCTCCATGGCCATGACTCAACCCACAGCTGGCCAAGCACAGGACTTCCAGGGTGGGTGGGGTATGCACAGCAGGAAGCTCAGCTTTGGAAGATCTGAGAGCCACCATAGACTCTGCGGAGAAAAAGCTTTCTGATTTACAGGGTCCTAGCTTTTCTGGGGCCCGGAAACCAGTGTCACTGTGTCTACAGAGAAGCTAGGGAACAAGAGTGAGGGCCTGGACTGTCCACCCTGGAGTATAGATGAGGGGCTTTCTGGGTCCTGTGTGTGTGCATGTGATAAAGGACAGTGACCAGGGTGCTCGGTTTGGGACCTAACTGCAGCAGCCACATGGCCAGGATTTCAGGTGCGCACAAGGTGAGCTGGCAATACCAGAGCCAGGGTGTGATGGGGTTGCAGAGTGGGACCCCCCATGGGGCCGTGGCCTGGCCACACCTGGGCTGAGGAACTTACCCCTAGACTCCCCACTGTCTGGTTGACAGCAGTGTGGTGACCACTAACAAGGCTGCGGCCAGTCTGTGCCCACGACTGCCCCGCCCCGTGTGCCCAGCCTGCTTGCACGTCTGTCTTCTTGATACCACAGGGCAACCACAGGTCCCAAGTCTGGAAGTTTGCTCCCAAAGATGGTGTTAGTCATGGTGGGCTAAACTGCTGCAGCACATAGACTCTAAAATGTTATGTCTGGAACCCAGGAGACATGTATTGCTCTCTCACCGAACAGCCCAGGATGGAAGTTCTAGGCCAGGGGAGACTTTGCTCCACACAGTCCCTCGGGGATCTAAGCTGACCACAGCAACGTGATCTTCAACAGAGGGCTTCAAAGGCTACCCTGGGATGTCACCAGCCTGGTCAGCAGGAAGGAGATAGGGGTCTGCAGGGGAGGTTTTTAGGGGCCAGGGCTGACAGTGAAGCTCATCACTGCCGCTCACATTCCTTGCCCAGAACGGCAGGCACATCCCACTGTGAGGGTGGGGAGGGAGCTGGGGAACGGACCCTGCAGGCGGCCCTGTGCCCTACAAGAGTTCTGGCCCTGCGGCAGAAGGGGAGGGCAAGCGCTCAGAGCACTGGTGTGGAAAGGAGGCCTCCCTGTGTCCTTGCCATGGCCCCAGGGTTGAGCGGAGAGCCAGTCCAACCTCCCGGTAAAGTAGGCAAGCCCCAGGCCTCCACCAAACCCTGTGGCCGCCACTCTGTGCCCCAGCTAGGCCAGGTTCCATGTGTTGCCCCACAACCCAGGGAAGATGGAAATGGAGTTCTAACCTTCCTGATGTGGGCATCTGTCCAGCTTCTCTCAGCTCAAAGTTCCAGTCCACAGTGAGCACCTGCTTTGCTGTGAGTCCATGCCAGCGCATGGGGTGGGCACGGGCTCTGCACAGGAAAGAGCAAAGGGTCCCAGTTACCAAGTGCAGGGATGGCAAGGTCATGCTCGTCTGAAGGGAGCAGCTGCCATTAGCAACAGCTGCTTGACATCTGGCAGGAATTGGCACCTAAGGTGGTCAGGTCTTCTGATTTGTCTAGAAAAGCCAGAAAGGCAGGGTGCGTGTATATGTATGTATGTGTGCATGCGTGAGAGTGTGTGTGTGGTGTGTGTGTGGGAGAGAGAGAGAGAGAAATATCCTGATTTTTCAAATACTAACAGGAGGCTAAGTTCTGCTGGAGGCTACATCATGTCCCCAGGCCACCCCTGCAATAGAGTTATACCCAGGGACCAAATGATGTGATTCAGAAGGTGATGACTAGGCTGGAGTGGAAGAGGCCGGAGCCAGGTTTGTGACGGGTGAGGCCTATTCACGGCATTGAATGGGCCAGCCTCTCCGTTACAGGACCCTGTCACTGGTACCTCACTTAATTCTCACAAGAAGCCTCTGAGATAAGTGTTGTGTCTTTCCTCTTTCTATGCTGAAAAGGCTGTGGGTCAGAGAGGTTAGATCACTGCACAATGTCACACAGCTCATAAGCAGCCCTGGGAGACCCTGCTGAGCCCTAGAGCTGATGGAGATGCATGCCTCTTCAGGCAGGAAAGTGGGGCTCAGAGGGGGGCATGATTTGCTTCAAGTTACCCAAGAGGCAGGTACAGGTGGGCCACAGCTCCAGCTCATGGACTGCAAGCTCATTTTCTTTCTTTCACTATTTGCTCTTTCTTTCTTAGCCCCAGAGGTTTACTACACCCTCCTGTGACTGCAGATGGAGCCGAATCTCCCAGATAGGGGCTGCTGGTAAGCGGAAGCCAGGGGGAAGGAAGGTCCCCTTTGTACTGCAAAGCACAGTCACCTGCCAATATATCTTCTCACTAAGCTTGAACTTTGGTCCCCCAAAGTTGGCCCATCCCACCTGCTTTGCATTTCTGGCAGGATGGAAAGACCCAAGCCAGGGAGATCTTGAGCTCATGGCTTGTGTGGGTAACTAATGACACACGTAGCAGAAATATAGGCTGGTGCACAACTGCCCAGCATTGCCTGGGGATCTTTGCCTTGAGGCAGGGAGCTGACCTCAATGGCCTTAGGTTTCTCTTCCATGTGGGGACAGCAGTGACTGGGGGACTTCAGAGCCACTGCTCTACACCCTCAAAGAAGATGGACTTTGAAGAGGAAGGACGGCCGTGTGCTTTTTTTCTTTTTTTTTTTCAAAGACAGGGTCTTGCTCTGTTGTCCACCCTGGAGTGCAGTGGCTGGATCATAGCTCCTGCAGCCTTGAGTGCCTGGGCTTAAGCAATCCTCCCACCTTAGCCTCCTGAGTAGCTGGGACTACAGGCATGAGCCACCACACCTGGATAATTTTTTATTTTTTGTAGAAATGGGGTCTTGTTATGTTGCCCAGGCTGGTCTCAAACTCCTGACCTCAAGCAATCTTCCTGCCTTGCTTCCCAACGTGCTGGGATTACAAGTGAGAGCCACCATGCCCAGACTGCTTTTTCTTTCTTGCAAAGTAGGGGTCAGTGCCCCATTCTTCTGTCAACCTTTACTGAGCTCCACCTGTGGGGCAGGTTACTGGCAGCTTTGGACCCCCTGATCCCCATCCAGCCCGCTTCCTCTCCCCGCCCTCTCCCTCCATTCAGACCACGCTGGATCTGCCGCAGGATTTCATAAACTCACACCCGCTGAGGTACAGATCCAACAGCTTACAGGACACCCTTCAGAGGGGCATTTGCATTTCAAAAACTCTAAGGTCACTTTACCCAAAGGAAGAACTGTCCAGCATCAGCAACCATGGATTCTGGGACATTTTCAAGTTTTACCTACTTTCCTGCAGTGCCTGTCCTGACAGTCAGCTGCATTGTCAAAATATTGATTATTTATCCTTCATCATTTATCACTAGTTTTCAAAGCTTTTGAGTCCATTAAAAAACATCCAACCTTAAAAGCAACTTTGGATAAAATCTGGTCTTGCTTTCATTTCCAGGGCCTTGGCATGTCCTCGCCATCGTCCATAGGGCTCCTATGGGCAAAGCCCTGGCAAAAGAGACCCTACACTTGGCAGGGGCAGCTAGCTGTGGGAAGAGCCTCCTTGCGCCTCATGGCTGTGTCAGAGGAGGAAGATCTAGGGGCCCTGTTTCTGGGCCAGTGAGCCCTGCCACTGTCTGATACTCAGACCATCTGTGGAGGACTTGGACAACGTTTCAAGCAAATAATGTTTATTAGGTCCCAGATCAGCCCATAAAAGTTCTTAGAATCCAAAATGTGCTTGAAGCTTAAGACTGCCAGTTCTAGTTTTACAGTGCTTTGCTCACTCGCCCATTTAATCAACAAATATTTACTAAGTGCCTACCAGGTACAGTGGTCCACTAATTAGGTTTGGGGGGTGACACAGCTGTGCTTGAAGTTTTAGCTCACTTCACTCTATTGCCTGTTTTCTCTGGAAACAGGGATCCCTGAAGCTCAGTGAAGCTTACAGGGGTACAGCTGGGGAAGGGGCCCTACCAGCACTGCAGGCAGAAGCAGGGACAGAGAGCTTTGCTGGCTCTACCACGTGCATCTTGTGCCAAATTAGAGTGCAGAATGAGAAGCTCAGTGCTCTGTGGTACAGATGAGAGGGAGAGGGGCTTACCCGGGCCCCCCGCAGGGTGGTGGCAGAGCTAGAAAAAGCAGGACTGACTCTTCCGCAATTCCCTCAAGGGTGGCAGGAGTTGGGGGAAGGACTGAGGGAGGCTATTGGGCTGGGGTCATTGGGTGAATTGGTGTCACCTAGCCCCTGGGAGCTACCTGTCTGAAGCAGCTCCAGAAACTTAAAATTGCTAATTAATTTATAATTCCAGCCCTAAGCCATAAAATCAAACCACACACTGAGCTGCCCACAGTTGCCTGACAGCTGGCCTGTCTGATCCTGGCTGTCTGCTCACAAATTGGTATTAGTGGCACCAAGAGCAGATTAACATGGTGACCAGGCACCCAGAAACTTGATGCCACCAGCTGGGCTCACTACAGCTGTCAGTCTCCCTGGCTGCTAAGCCACCCAGGCTTGGGGTGCAGAGCAATCCTGGGTCCAGCAAGGAGTGGGACCTCCCTCAGCCACCAAGTGATGCCACTGGTCCAGCACAAGATACAGGAGAAGGAAGCAGGTCTTACCCCGGACTGTTGCCAGGAAGGCAACACTCAAAATTTCAGAGCTAGCACAGGGCTTGAAAGTGTGCAGGGCCCGTGGGCATTCATCCTCTGAGCCAAAGCCCACGTGGCACAACCAGAGAACTGAGTCCAAGAGGAATGAGCTGTGCTAGGGTTACACAGCCCTGGGCTATAGCTCTGACTTCCTCCTCGCCAACCTAATGCTTCGCCTGTTTCTTCACATTGAGGATGCCACCTTCCCACCACTTCCACTAATCCAAGTCTTTCTTTTTGTATTTGTTCACCTCATCAACTACCATCTCCTGGGCACCTGCAAGGTGCCAGACGTTCCTGCACTGTGATGCAGGAAGCAATCATTGTGGAAAAGACTGGAAACATGAACAGGGCCGTTCACTGAGGTTAGCACAATGTACATTAGTGAACAAAGGAAGGGGTGGGCAGGAAAAGCATCTCAGAAGGCATGAGCCAGCCTTACCTTGCATTAGATGAGGTTGGAGAACACCGGAGTAACCGTGGCATAAACAAGGTATTTCTATCTCTTGTAAAATTCCAGAGCCAGTGTGGTGATTCTGATCCGCAAAAACCTCAGAGACTCATGCATCTCTGGTCCTCAAAGGCCAAGACAGTGATTAAAGCTCCAGCCACCACATCTGCACTCCAGGTAGCAGGATGGAAGGACAAAGAAGAAATGGGCAAATTTGCATTCGCAAAAACACTTAGTGTCAACAACTATGAAGGGTCTGAGATTTTACCCAACTTGAAAGCTAATTAGTTAGCCTGCCACTGTTTTATAGAGGCTGGCAGAAGATGTAAGAACCAGGGGTCAGAGACAAAGGACGTTATTACTCTCAGTACATGCAGCAGCTTGTGCATCAGCATGTTTGCATCAGTTCCTCTTGCCCCAGGTCGCATGGGAGCAGTGTGGATGGGCCTAGATGGACGTTGCACAGGGAGCAAGTTACATTATAGGATAGGGATGCTGAACTTTGGGAATCCAGATCTTTTACAATGGGAAGTAAGCATGCTTGCCCTTTGCTCCATAAGGAGACACTTGATCTTCCACGGCTATTTGCAATGTAAACATCCTTGAAAAGATAGTTTAGAATAAAAGGCAGTCAGTGCCTTACTCATAAGACGTAGACATGTGAAAGACCCATGGGGAGTTGTTTCCCAATGCACAGCAGTTTTATTCATGGTAGGAAACAGTTCCGGTAGGAACCCGGAAACAGTCCAGGGATCCATCAATAGGAGAAGGGATACACTCATGCAACAGCCATCTTAATGGATATGAAGTGGTGTCTCATTGGGGTTTTGATTTGCATTTCCACTAATTAATTATTAGTGATGTTGGGCATCTTTCATGTGCCTATTGGCCATTTGTATATCTTCTTTGGAGAAATGTCTATTTAAGTCCTTTGTCAATTTTTTAATTGGGTTGTGTAGTAGTAGTTGTTGAGTTAATTAGAAGGTTTTAACCAGGGTAGTAACTCAGATTTCTGTGTTAGGAAGATCCCTGTGGCTCTCCCTTGGGAGTGTGAAATGGGGACAAGAGTGAGAGTAGCATGATCGGGTAGGAGGCTGCTGCAAAGAGATGATTGGTGGGAGCCTTCACCAAAACAGAACCTTGGAAATGGAAAGGAAGGGATGGAGGTGAGGCGTTAAGGAGCTGGAATGGGCAGGCTTAGTGAGTGCATGGCAGGGACAGGGAGAGGTAGGAGGAAAATCAGGGTTGTTCAGGTAGCTGACTAAGGACCAAGTTCATCACCATGGAGTGGGAAAGATTTGCAACCCTCCCCTGGCAACTCCCATCCCCATGAATTTCTACAGAAGGTGACCAGCACCTTCAACTTTCCCAGACTGTTTGGTGACTTTGTTAAAATATTACACCTGCTTCTGAGCACTCTCTGTCCCCCACCACCCCCACTTCCATCAAGTCCTCTTGTCCTCAGTATACCTGGGCCATCCAAATCTTTAATTCTGGGCTTTGTGCCTACCCTTACAGATTGACAACCTTCCAGAATTCTCTCTGGCTTTTGGACCACAGCTCCCTGGACTTTTGACTTTGCCTGCTGCCCAAGTCTGTGTCCACTTGAGTAGTAGGTATAGATTGGGGTCGTGTGCATCTCGTAGGAGTTCATCCACTGTGCTACCTGCCCCTGGCCATTGCTGATTAGCTCAGGGTGGGGCCATGTGAACCAGGCTTCCCGATGCCCAGGCTGTCCCCCAGTCCAGGAGAACCCAGCAACTCCAGTGAGCAGCTGGGGCTGGGGCTGGGGCTGGTGCCCCCAGTGCCCGTCCTGGCCATCTCCGCCTGTCTCCTTCATTCTCCACTTGCTCCCACACACATGCCAGCCTCCCCATGCTGCTGCCTCAGGCTACTGCCTCTGCCTGGTGGGTTCGGTCACTTCTGCGTCTCTGCTCAAGTGTCACCTCCTCAGAGGGGTCAGCCCCTGCCTCCCTGCTCATTTTTCCTGAAGGTGCTCTATGTCTCCCAACAGGGCTGGGAATCTCCTGTTTTTGTTCACTGTAGAACCCCCAGAGTCTGGAAGAGTGGAGGTGCATAATGGGTACTCAGTTATGTTTCTTGACCACAGGAAGAATGAGTGAGTGAGGACTGTCACCATAGCGAGGCTGTGGAACTTTGCCTGCAGAGACCATGTTCCCCAGGAGAAGGGAGCTGCCCAGTTAAATATGGGACTTACAACACATTGGTGAAGTGTCTGGTCAAGGCCAGGTGGCATCTTTACCTCACTGCCTCAGCTTCTTCAGCTGTACAATGGGAACAATTGGACTTGACTCTTGGTGTAATTCTGAGGATTAATCGCAGGCATGAAAGAAAGGCTTTTGGCCTTAATCGAGGCTCAATACCATAATTATGGGTCATGAGCATGTAAGCTCCCATCTGAAGCACTTAGAATGGTATTATTCTCCGATTGCCTGATTTATGTAATAATAGAACTCTTATCACCAGTTAGACATGGTGGCCCAGAGAGGGTTAGTGCGTGGCCTGAAGATGCACAGCTTCTTCAGCTACAGGGTGGAAGAGCCCGCGGGCCTCCGCGTCGTTCAAGAGCCGGGGTCCATCAGCAGGGGCGGCGGGTCGGGAGGGGCGCCGGCGACCCCGCCAAGGGCGCGGCGGGCCTGCGGGGCGTCTTTGTGCGCTGCCTGATTTCCATTTCCCCAGATAAACACGCGGCGGGGCGCGACCTCGCTGCATTGCAAATGCCTCGGCTCCCTGCCCCGCGTGGGCCCCGCGAATGAGATGATTTACTCCTGTTTTGCATATTAATTGATCTAAATGCCACCCGTCCTGGGAACAATTAAGAGGCCCTCGGGCGCCCGGGGGCCGCGGGCTGGCGGCGGCCAAGTGGCGGGCGCCCCCTCGGGGCCGCAGGCCGGGCCAGGGCGCGGGGTGCGCCGGGGACGCCGGGACGCGCGGACCCCCACCCAGCCGGCCGCGGGCACAAAGCGGCCTCTGTGCGGCGCCGGGCATTTCCATGCAGACAAAGCCCCCGCGCCCTGCCTTCCCACCCTGCCGCAAAGGCGCCCGAGGCAGCCAAGGGCCGGGCCGGCCTTTATGTTCCTGCACTGCCCAGCCCCGCGAGGTGGGTCGTCGTTTTGATCCGCACTTTTCAGATGAGGTGGCTGCCCCAGGGACTAACAGGTGCAATCTGTCTCCTGCCGGTCAAGGCCAAGCCCTACTCTTGACGGCGCTGCAGCCCGGCGGGGTGGGGGCGGGGGATGGGCGGCGGCTCTGTGACTGTGCCCAGCTGCCCACCTACCTTCGCTGGGCCGCCCAGCCGGGAATGCCAGTAACTGCCAGCCCCGGCGCCGCCACGCTGCAGCACTGCACCATCGACGTCTCGGGCACACCATGGAAAGGGGAGTGAAAGCAAGCGGGCTTCACTAGAACTGTCCCTCCCAACACACATCTGCTTCCTGCCTTCCGGTGCCTCCACCTTAGGACACGGGTACCTCCCTGCGCCCCAGCGCTCGGGCTGGAAGCCACCCCATCCTCCCTTAACTCTCCTCCTTGACACCTATGGAGGACATGTGCCCTTCCCGCATCTCCACGAGTCCTGTGGGTTCCAGAATCCCCAATGACTTGTCTCTGGTTGCCTTGCCTCTGCGGTCTCTCACTAGCACAGATGCAAGCAGCCTTGCAGTTACGGTAAATCGAACCCAGTCACAGCACCGCCCTCCCCTCACCCCAAGCCCTTCCAAGGTTTCCCTTTGCATGGCCCCCGAAGGCCTCTGAGGGCCCATGGGAATCAGCATCCTTGCTGTCTTTCAGCCTCTGCACATTACAGCCCTCTTTTAGGAGAGCACATTTAAGAGGAAAGTTGAAGGATGGGGGGACCAGAAGCTGAAGAGTTAGGGGAACAGTGCCTCAGGCAGAGGGTGCGAGGGCCCTGAAGCAAAAAAGCCCCTGGCTGGTTCTAGGATGGCCTCTGTGGCTTGGTGCCAAGGCGAGGACAGTGTGAGAACAAAGGATCAGAGAGGGGGCAGGGGCCAGGTCCTCTAGGTAAGGCATTTGCATTTTAAGCAGGAGTGTGGCTGGATCTGGCTTAGGTGTTCATGAGCCTGGACCCATCTGTGTGGGCATCTTGGGGTGCTTCCTTAGCACCTCCTCCAACAGCCCACCCTTGACACACACACAGGGCCATCTGTCCCCAAGCCTTGTGCATTCGAGTCCCAAATTCCCACTGGCCAAGCCTCTCCTTTTTTCTGTTCCCATTGCCATGATTTCTAACCTGGGGGACCACATCAGCCTAGGAATTGCCCCCTCCCTGCCACAGCTGCAGCCTCACCCCCCACCCCCAGCCCAAGGCTCTGGGCCCCCTGGCTCCCACTGCCCTTCGCCTGCCTGCTCACTGGGTCCTGTTAGCTCCCGAGGACCTGAAGCCCGCATGCTCCATCCTCAGGGCAAAGAGCAATGGCTCAGTTGACTGTTCCATTAAGGAATGAGAGTCTGTGCTGCCCGATTTTTATACATTTCAGGGAAAGCCCGAAATGCAGATTTTGATGTGAATTTTCCCAGTTTTAAAATATTGGGTCGAAACCAAAAATGTGTTACAGCTGGTAGAACCAAATAAATTACATGTAGCAAATCTAGGCTAATGCCTGCCGATTGGCAGCCACTGCTATGGCATCTAGTACCCTGACATCAGTCAGTTCATTGTTCAGTCAACAGTCCACAAGCCGGGGCTGCTTGTCTGTTGCTGGGCCTTGAGTTAAAGCAGAGGCTTATGGATGATCGTTCCCATAGTCCTTGTTTTCTGGTACTTTAAGAATTTTGTGATTTAATTTAAACCTTTGATTCATGTAGAATTTATTTTGGTACAACATGTGAAGTGAGGATCTAAATTAATTTATTTTACAGATGGATAGCCAATTGTTCCAATACCAAATATGGATAAATCCTGTTTTAAATGCCAACTTGATCATATGGTAACTTCCTATATGTATTGAACGACTTCCAATAATTTCTAAATTATATGGCTATTCATGTACTTGTACCATAGTTTTAATTAAATTGGCTTTATAATGGATTTAAAATACATGTAAATAGCTGATAGGATTATCTCTGCTTTTTGCATTTCTGTTTTCAAACTTTCCCTGGATATTTGTGCATGTGTATTTTTCCATATCAACTTTAGAATTATTTTGTCTAGTTTCACAAGAAACCCTGTTGGTATTTTCATTGTGATTGCGTTGATGTGTAGCTTAATTTAGGAAGAATTGACATCCTTATAATGTTGAGTCCTTTGACCCAAGAATGTGGTGTAAGTTGACATCCCTATCCTTCCGTAGCATTTAAAAGGTTCTCTTCACGTAGATTTTGCACATTTTTTAAAAAGTTTATTTCGAGATTGCTTTTGCAAATGGGATATTTTATCCATTACATTAATATTTTATTTCTGGTTGTTGTCTGTATATTTGAAGGCTATTGATAATAGAATACTAATTTTGTATCCAGTTACCTTACTCAATTATTTTATCATTTTCAATACTTTTTGCAGTTGATTCTTGTGTGTTTTCCATGTAAACAGTCAAAGAATCTTTAGTGGTAAGTTACCTCCTCCTTTCCAGTTTGCTATCTCTCTCCAGTGGCATTGGCTGGTACTCCGTAACATTTGTGATGGTGGTGGCAATGTGTCTTTGGGTTCAAGTATTTAAATGCCAATTTATGGAATTACTCATCTAGTCTAACTTATTAAAAGCTTTTTTTTCAGAATAAATATTAAATTTTATTAAATAATTTTTCAGAACCCAAAGATAAAGAGAAGATCCTAGAAGCTTTCAGAGACTGAAAAAGTCACACAACGAGGATCAAGAAGCAGAATGGCTCTGGACGGCTTAGCATCAACTCAGAGCGCCACATGCCAGTAGAGAACTGCCTCTGAATCCTGAGGGGAGATGGTTTCCAACCCAGACTGTACAGCCAGCCAAACTGTCAATCACTTATCCAAAAACTGAGCTCCCATATGCAGTTTCCAAGGAAGCTACTGGCATATATATTACAACAAAATGAAGGGAGTAAACCAAGAAACAAGATGACTTAGTATCTAAGAAACAAGAAACCGACACAGGAGAGAGGTGAAGGGAATCCCCGGGATAATGGTGAAGAGAAATTTCAGGACTTCTAATGTAGGGACAGCTACGAGAGCAACCGGGCCAGGTGGAAGCAGGGAGACAGAGGGCTCCAAGGAAAAAAATAGAACCGATAGGTCACTAGATGTGCTTGACTAACTGCTAGAAATTTTAGAACTCTGTTGGCATGTTTGTGGGAAGAATTAGTAATGTTACATCAAAAGCTAATTAAATAAACTGAGGTAATCACTCCGGGGAAAACAAAGTCGTACAAGACAGCAGCTGTAACCATAATACAGTCCTTTGCTTGGCTGTGAATAATATACGTGTAGATACGATCATGGAAAAAATGGAATGTTGATTTAGCAACTGTGACAGGACTACATTGGAAGGAGACGTGTGTGTTTGTGTGCAGTGGCTGATGGAGAACCAGCAGTCCTCCACAGGAGGAAGCCAATAAATAATATCGAAAAAAATACCCATAAAGAATGATATTTAGAGATATAAAAGTAAATGTCAGAAGGAACAGCTAAACGACTTGAAGTCGTTCCCTCTGAGGAGTGGCAAGACTGCTGCTTTCCGTTATCAGCCTCATGGTACCATTTGACTTGTTAAATTTTATACATAAAAATTTTTGATAAAAATAGAAATTGAATTTTAGAGTGTTCTTGCATGTGTTACCTAAAGTCACCTTTTGTAGCACCCCTCTTGCTCTTAGCAGAATGAGCTGAACAAAATTTAGACAGACCCAAGTGCCAGTCCCAGCTCTGCAGATTACTTGCTGTGTGACCCTAGCACGGTTGCTCAGTCTCTCTGAGCCTCCATTTTTTTCACCTAGAAAGTAGGGATAATATTAGTACCTGCGTCACAGGGTTACTGGAAGGATTAAATGAGATCACGCCTGGGCCTGGCACACAGAAGCATCCAGTAAAGGATGTCCGCATCATGCTGGCTATTGTTTTAACTTCATTCGATTCCTGAGTGACTGACCATGGGCAACTTCTCCAAGCCTCATCTTTGAAATTGGCATAAAATATTTCAAGCCTCTGAGGAGATAAATGGGATCATGAGTGTGGAATAGCTGGCACCTAATCTCTCTAAAACTCAGATTTCTCATTTGCAAAATGGGAAAATCCTTTTAGGGTTTTGGGAGCATTAAATGAGATGACATAGTGAAAGACATAGCCCAGTACGAAGGACACATTTATTCACTCAAAAAAGCTAGCTCTGCATAAGACTAAGAACTTTTCTTTTTGAAATCATATTAATGAAAGTAATACATGCTCACTGTAGAAAATTGGGGAAATCTAAAAAAGTACAAAAACAAAAGTTGTCAGTCACTGCATGTTTCCTGATGATATTTTTTCTGTCTATTTCATATGCTTATATCAGTCAATATAGACCATGCTCCAGGGAAAACCACACACAAGTCTCCATGGTTTCACAGTGTAGAGATTCATTTCTGTTCATACCCAGATCATAGGAGTTCGGGTGACTCCCAGGGGTGCTGTTCTCATATGGTGGCTCCGTGGGCCCTGGGTGTCGATACACATTTCCGCAGCTGCTAGGGCCAGGGGAGAGTGGGAAATTGAACACTGCCACCAGAAAGCAATGCAAGTGACTTCCCTCACATTTCTCTGGCCAGAGCAAGTCACATACCCGTCCTGATCTCAAGGTGAGGAAGTGAAACCTTCCAGGGTGCCTGGATGGAACCGGAGTCGGACCTGGGCGCACAGTGGTGACGTCTACCCAGCACATTGACAAAACTGAAATCACTTCGTATCCGGTTTTGCACGCTGCCGTGGTCTCCTAGCATTACATCATGAAATATTGCTTGAAAACAAGTGGCATGGATAACACTGCAGAAAAGATTTTAAGTTGTGTGGTGACACGATTTCCCTCTTTCTTGTTCTCTCTGTCCTCTTATTCTTCTAATTTAGGGAACTGTGTGTAGGTGGCAGAGATCCAGGCCCCGATCTTTGCACGTCTGCACGTCAGTGCTCAGATGCGTGCCCCCTTCTCCTCCTGGCCGACGCAGGACGAGCAGGTCCTGCCATTCCTTCTTGGGAGAGCTCGTGCAGTTCCGTGGCGTCTTTCCCTCCAGAAGTAACACGTTTGGAGGTGAGGCCGAGAGAACCTGCTGAACAACTGCCGGATTAACAACTCCACATGTGGGGTGTGGCTGCGCGGCTCTGCCGGGGCCTCCTTGTGCAGGCAGTCAGCCGGCGGTGTTAACGCGCGGTGTTAAAAGTGACACCAAAGGGGTGCCGCGCCACTGTCAGCTGTTGCAAGAGATGACACCCAGGCCTGCAGAGTTGGGTGAGAGCTCGGGAGCGACAGCCCCTCCTCGCCCAGGGTCTCAGGCTCCCAGGGACCAGTGGAAAGGGGTCCAGGAGGAAGTGAGCTTGGTGGGCCTCTCAGGAGGAGAATTTTACACAAGGCATGCAAAATACGGGAAACTGAGGCTGTGGGGACGCTGAGGAACATGCAGAGGTCAGGAGGCTGAGCGCAGGGAGGGAAGGAGCACAGCGAATCAGGAAGGCCGCTGCGTGGAGAGCTGCTTAGTTCTGTTTCCGCCAACAAACTATTTTGCTGGGTCCCGCACTGGTCCTGCAGAGAGAGCAGCTGTGACTTTCATAAAGGAGATTATCGATGATTTCTGAAGTTGTAATCCAGTTGTGAAAATGTTACTGACACACTTGGAACAATTCAAGACGAATGTAAAGTATATTCTTGTCTGGTGTCTGGCCGTGTGGGCAGATGGCCTGGGTTTCGGAGCACCCAGCAGGAGGGGGAGTTTGGTGAAGGCAAGAAGTGCTCAGGAGGGCCCCGTTCTCCTCAGCTGCTGGCTCCACAGAGGCCCCAGGGAGCAGGGGAGGACAGAGGGACAAAGAAGGCAGGCAGAGAGAAGGGGGATTATTTAATCCTCCAGCAGTGTGCGAACGGGGAGAAGCTGTCATTGTCGAGCCCATTTTGCAGATGGAGAAACTGAGACCCAGAGAGCTAACCCCCCCTTCCTCTGGGGACAGAGCTACAGCTGAAACTAAGACCCTCCAGCCTGGTGCATTCTGCATAAAGACTTGCACGCATTTTCCCTGGCAGGCTGTGGATGTAGCCGGAAGATCTGAGCCACGCCCGGTGCTGAACAGGGGCTGGACCAAGGTTCAATATCAAGTCAAACTCAAAGAGCATTCACTCCCTTGGGTGTGAAATGAAACAACTTGCCCCTTGCTTTACAGTTTACGGAACACTCTCCCGCTTATTACCTCATTTTCTCATCACAACAACCTATGACAAACACATTATTATTTCCATTTTGCAATTTGGGAAACTGAGGCTGGGAGAGAGAATGCACCCTGTTCTACGGCTCTTTAGGGATACGATGGAGCCCAGGTGAGCTGGTCTACTTCAGGCCTTCTGTTACCTCCCACGTGGCCTCCAGACTCGCCAGTCATTCAGGACAGCCCAGATGTCAGCCCACTGGCTTGCCCAGCCCCCTTTCCTGTTCTAATGGGGCTGCCTTCCACCCCCCCAGCCTGGAGCCCACTGAACCAGGAGTGGATTTAGAGGGTGCCATCCTTTGGCTGGCCCGCAGCCAACCAGATACTTCTGCTAGATGTGGCACGTGGAGCTGGGGGAACTGAGGCATGATACGGGAGGGCTGTTACTGGAAGTCTGCAGATTCCTGCTTCTAAGATCCTCAAATCTGCCTTGGTTTCTCCCTCACCTCCCGCCCTCTATGTCCCTCCTTGAGGTCATGGAATCTGTGAGCTCTGTAGCCCTAATCACTTCCCCTTCTCTATCCAAGGTCCACAGGGTTTCCTGCTCCATGGAAGTCAGGTGCCCCAAGGCACCAGGGGAAGCAAGAATCCAGGGAGCCTGTGTGCACCTGCCGGGCACCAGCAAGGCGTCTTCTTCCCTTTGAGATGACACCTTTTGGGGGGATCAGGGTGCCTGCCTATGGCATGTGCACTCTCCAGCCTGCTGAGACCTGCAGTGGACATTGTCACCACACCGGTGCTGCCTGCCCTGCACCTGGCCTCACAGCCACCATGTCCCCGTCTCCTTGCTCACAGCTCTCATGGGCTCACAGGCTCAGTTTTTTTTTTATTTTTATTTTATTTTATTTTATTTTTTTTGAGACAGAGTCTCACTCTGTTGCCCGGGCTAGAGTGAGTGCTGTGGCATCAGCCTAGCTCACAGCAACCTCAAACTCCTGGGCTCAAACGATCCTTCTGCCTCAGCCTCCCGAGTAGCTGGGACTACAGGCATGCACCACCATGCCCGGCTAATTTTTTCCATATGTTTTTAGTTGGCCAATTAATTTCTTTCTATTTTTAGTAGAGACGGGGTCTCGCTCTTGCTCAGGCTGGTTTCGAGCTCCCGACCTTGAGCGATCCTCCCACCTCGGCCTCCAAGAGTGCTAGGATTACAGGCGTGAGCCACCGCGCCTGGCCAACAGGCTCAGTTTATGATTGTGAGAAATGTTAGCTGAGTGCTCTTCGTAGGTCAGGCACGAGTACACATTTGAAGTTTACTCCCAGCTTCCGTCCCTGGCATCTGTTTTCTTATTAGCCTTGCTACTTGGCCATGGCTCTGGGCCTCTCTTAGACCACGGTGTCTGCTTCCTTCTTCACGTGCAATGCTCTGGACTGTTCCTCTGGCTTTGCTGTCCTCAGAGCCCTGGGTTGATTGCCACCATCCCCGTCTAATTCCTGCCAAGCTGGGTTTCGGCCCATTCCTGTGTTGGGCTCTGAGTGTGCCCCAGCCCTACTAGTATAACCTGGACTTCTGCTAGACTGGGTCATAGAAAACATGGCCAGGCAGGGGCATTAGCTGTGGCTGTGCCTGGAGATGCTGCTGGGACAGCCGGGTGCTGAGAGCCTGCGGCCATTTGCACTGCTGCAGACACCACGTCCCCATTGCTAGCCGCCGTCCTGTCGGCAGCCCACCTCTCCTTCAAGCTCTCTCCTTTCCTTCACCATCAAATGACCTGAAAAGTGGGGTCTCCAAGGCCAGCTCATCTTCAACCTGTTCCCTCGGCATCCTAGGTCTGCCCACCCAGTCATGCTCTCCCACCTGCCCGTGTGTGACCTCCTCCTCCCCATGGAGGCCCCAGCTCTGCCCTCACAGCCTCTGGGTCACTCCTGACTCTTCCCACCCCCCACTACACCTTAATCTTCCGGAGACACAACACAACCCTGGGTTTACCGAGGGGAATACAGGCTCAGAGAACATAAGCCACCGCTGGCCACACCGCTGGGAAGCCGGGGAGCCATGAGCCTGAGGGGACACTCACCCTGGCCTGTCCCCCTGCACAGACTGTTGGAGTCACCTCTCCAGGGCAGCCAGCCCCTGAAATCACACCAGGCCATCACCACCTGCTCCAGTGGGAGCTCCCCACTCCCTCCGGCAGCCTCTTCCCTGAGGCCACGCTTCTCTACCCAATTTAAATTAAGCCATGATGTCATTTTTCACCTCCACACTTCTGTCATTGTGAGTGGGGTTGCACATCTCCTCGCTTCTTTGGAAGCCACTTGGGGTTCTTTTCTGTGAACAGCCTATTGCTATTTGCTCGTTTTCCCCTTGGGTTGTTGATTTTCCACTGACTGTAGGAGTGCTTTAGCATTTAAGGAAACTCACCCTTTGCCATATGTGTTGCAAATATTTTTTCTAGTTTTTTTATAATGGGATTTTAATATCATATGCAGTTGAATTTTCAATATTTATTTTTTGGCTTGACATTTTAAAGTCAACCCAGTTAGCCACCTTCTGTGGTGCTCTTCTGGGCTTTCGGGGATGTGAAGTCTCCCCTGGTCCTGCCCTGAGCTGTGTAGGTGGATGTTGTCCTTTCCCAGCTTTGCAGTGACTAGAAGGCCAACCTTCCTCATAATGCTATCTTCAGCTTCCTCGAAAACAGGGTGAAACCTACAGGTAGGTGAGCCTGTTCTGGGTCCCAGGTGAGGATGCTGGAGAAGGAGGACAGGTAGTCCATGACAGTCTACCTGCCTGGGGCGTCCCTGGGGCACAGCATCAGCCAGGCCTCAGGACATTAGGTTGGGGGAGGGTGAGCGGAAAGAATTCCAAGGGGTCTGTAGGCAGGAGAGATCTGACTATGCTGGCAGGGGAGTGGAGGGCATTCTGGACAGGAGCAGCAGAAAGAATCAAAGTGTGCAAGAGGACCACCCCCATGGAGGACAATCACAGTCTGCCAGGTTTCTACCAGAGTGGGTGAGGGCCGCAGGACAGTGTGTGGGGGGGCACCACAGCGGAGGGTCCCCCGGGGTCCCTGGGGTCGCAGCTGCCTCGAAGGGGAGGGGCGGGAGCTTGGCACGTCTGGTGATGCCCTAATTAAGCCGCGGGTACATTTCCCAGTCCAACTGTCAACGGCACGCGGTGCGAGCCAAGAATGAATATTCCCAAAGCACCAACAGAAGGAAGTGCTTCATAAAAACGGAGCCCGAGGGCGTGAAGGGAAAACAAGCCCTGTTCACACGCAGGCAGCAGCATCCGCTCGGCACAGTCCCTGAGGAGGCGGAAACGCGCGGCGACACCGCTGCCGGCGCCGTAAGCCCCCCAACCCCCTCCGTGCAGATGTGGAGCGTCCGCGGGCTCAGTTTGTGCCGTCTCTGGGCCCAGGGTGCTGGCCACTGCCCCCCAGCTCCCAGGGTGGGGTCCCACGGGGCACACGCACCCAGAGCGGGTGGCCTGCCTGAGGCTTCCACTTACTGAGTGGCCTCTGGACTCCAGGAGCCCCCAGCCGGGGGCCCCCCTAAATGACTCTCCCTGTGTCTCTGTGCCAGTGCGACCTTGGGCTAATCACCCCTCCTCTTGGAACTTCTGCTTCCTTCTCTGAAAAATGAAGTTGATAACATTCCTGAGTGGTTACAAGGATCAAGGCGATACAAGGATGTTACTGCCACTGATATCTCTCAATAAATGACGGACATTCGAGGGGTGGGGGAGCAGTAAAGATGTTTTAAAGGGATTTCTTCTTTTCCTGCGTGGGGGAGTTTGTCTTCTGTTCCCTCTTCCACGCGCTGCCACAGTGGCTTCAGGAAGACTTTCCAACAAGAAAGAAATTCGCGTATGGTACCCTCTGTCTGAACCCCAGGGCTCCTTTTACCCTCAAAAGCTATCAAGCTTCTGGGATGACAAAGTCCCTTTGGCTGGGCCTGTCAACCTCCTGGGCTGCAACTCTTCCCAGGCACCTACCCTGGCCACAGCCAGGTCCAGATCTAGTGGTTCTGGGACGGGCCATGTTCCCAACCCCACACAGCGGAGGCTCTATTGAAGGATGTGACAGAGTGGGCTTAGAGACCAGATTGCCTAGGGGTGATTCCCACTCATGGTCTGGACAGTACCTGCCCACTGTGGGCCTACAACTCCCCCTCAAGCTCGTTGTCACCCCTCTCATGACCTGCCAGGCTCTTCTCTTGATTGGCAGTTTCTGGAGCAGGTGCTAAGCCTTGTTCATCCCACGTCTCCAGAGTCCGACACAGTGCCTGGTGCACAGGAGATAAATTTAACTAGCAATGCAGGCGGGGGCCAGGAGGGTGGGTGAACACCCCCACAGCAACCTCTCTCCACAAATAACCAGCATCTATAGAGCCTGAGGCTCTCCCATGGTCCACTGCTCTGTTCTTTGGAGAGGACTGGCTACATAATGTGCAGCCCAGTGCAAAATGAAAACATCAGCCCCTTGTGAAAAACTTAAAGCATTTCAAGATGGTGTCAGCAGAGCACTGAACCCACATCAAGCCCCTTCTGGGCGCGGGGTCCGGTGCAGCTGCACAGGTCACACCCCTGTGATCCAGCCTGCCTTTGGGTCTTGGGGAGTAGACTCCTTGAGAGTCTCCTATTAAAATATTCCTCCCTCCGCCATCTGGGGCAATGCCTGTAACGTGGTTATGCTCAGCTGAACAGCAACATTTCTCTGTCAGGAAAATGCTTCTGAAAATCCTGGAATGGTGGGCAAGGATGTGGCCATTCTACCAGACAGATCAGTGAAGCTCTGATTAAAAACAACAAAAACAGACCCTAAGTAGATTCTCTTTCAGGGTAAATTTTGAAGTCACAAGCTTCTCAGCCCCCTGGCCTTCCCTCTGTCCTGGTAATCAGGTCTTTCTTTCTTTGACTATTTTTCAAGCACCCACCACGTGCAAGTGCTACCCTAGGGTCCAGGGTTACAGCGGTGACCAGTGCAAATGAAATCCCTGCCCTGCAGGGCTGACACTGTAGTGGGGAGACAGACGATAAATATGAAAAAGGCGAGGAAAAGTGCTAGGTGGCAAAGCCAACAGAAGAAAAGTGGGGCAAGGGGATGGAAATGGTGAGGAGGAGTGGAATGGGAGGTAGACAGTAGGGAGGGCCTCCCTGAGGAGGTGCCTTTTGAGCAGGCACTAGGGTGAAGTGAGGGGCAGCCACGCTAAGATCAGGGGAGGTGTGTCCCAGGCTGGAGGAAGGGCAAGTGCAAAGGCCCTGGGGCAGGAATGTGGCTGGCAAGAGCTGCAGACAGGGCGGTGCTATGGGAGGAGATGAGCTCAGGGAGGCCAGAGGGCCCCAGAGCAGGCAGGGGCTTATAGGCTCCCAGGAGTTTGGGTCTGATACTGGTGGCCAGAGGGCGAGAACTCTTCAGCATAACTGACAGCAGTCATTTCCCTTCCCAGGGGTGACACCCAAACTACTTTTCCTGAGCACACCGAGCTTCTGTCTTTCAGCAGTGCCTCTGGGAAGCCATGGCAAGTTGCAGGGGACACAGGACACGGAAGGGCTCCGGGTTCGAATCTCTCTTCTGTGGTTCCTGCCTTAGGACCCAGGTCCCTTGCTTGCACTTTCCAAATCTCAGGCCCATTTAGGGAGGGGCAGCCTGGCACACAGTGGGCACTCAGGCAACAGTCGCTACGGCTACCACCCCTTTCACCGTCCCTAGAGGGCTCGCTATTGGGTTTAATCCCAGCTTACTAGAATTCCAGTGTCCACACCCTCTAGGGAACAATGGTGTTTTGTCATGTGCATTGTCTTCATGCTTCCTGCCTGAGGGGGGAAAGGAAAGGGACTCGATGTTTGTTCAGTACCAAGCCTGTGTGACACCTACTACATGTGACTCCACATCATCGCTGGTAAAGCCAGGGAGTGCTCGCCATCATCCCATTTCATGGGCAGGGAAGCTGAGGCTCAGGGAGGGACGTAATGAGACAGCTCATAAGTGGCAGTGCCAGCATTCTGATCTAGGCAGGCCTGCGGCCAGCCTTGTGACACTGGAGGCCAGTCGACCTTGGGTAATCACATGGTTTTCTTGGGAAAGAAACCCAAGGGCCAACGCTTATACCTGGAGCCCAGTGCTGGGGTCTGAACCCTGCCTGTGCTTCTTCCAGGGAAGTTACTGGGACAAGTGTCTAACATGTCTCAGTTGCCCCATCTGTAAAAGAGGAAGATTAATAGTCCCTACCCCATGTGGTTGCTGTGAGAGAGAAATAAGATAACCATGCACATACCTAGGACAGTCCCTGGCACACAGTAATCACTCAGATAATCTTAACCATCACAGTATTGGAAAGTTGTGATGCAGCATGTTCTTAGTAGTGCTTTTTGAAGGCTCCAGGCTTACCCTTCCCAAGGCTACCCACAGGCAGGGAACTGGGTCCCCTTCTGTGGCAGGTTATATTTTCCACAGAGATCACAGCATATCCCACTCCATGCTCTTCTGCACCGGGACCCTGCACTCCTCCTTCAAGAGGTGGATCCCTATTGCCCTCCCCACTTGGAGCTGGGGCCAGAAGTGATGCTGCCGGCCTTCTGAGCATGTGTCAGAAAAAGCCACACAGCTTCCCCTTGCTTCTCTTGGGAGGCTCACTCTGGGGAAGAAGTCCACATGCCCTGGGACTGTCATCCTGGAAAAAACATGAGTAGGCACCAGATGTAGGCACCAGCATGCCATTGAAGTCATACTGCATCCTTCAGACCAGCCCACCCACAGTTGTTGCTGTGTGGAACAGAAGAACTGCCCGGCAGAGCCCTGCCTGAATTCCCCACAGGGAATGTGGGGAATTCAGCTGACCTTGAGGGGAAGCCCACAAGGTCAGCTGAAGGCAGTTACCTGGCAGGCCTGGGGGCCCCAATGCACTCACACAGGGTCTGATCTGAACACAGGGAAGGGTGCATTCAGGACAACCCCAGCACAGCTCCTAACCTGCTGCTGCCAGGGGCTGGGGGTGGGCTGGGTTATTCATCTCATGGCTCACCTGCTTAGATAGCTGGGACTGGCAGCCCCATTGCCCTGGAGGAAGCAGATAAGGAGAGTGATTAACAGCCAGGAGTCCTCCACTCAGGCTCTAGTGGCTCCTGCCAGTTAGCACTGCCCCAAATTGCAGCCCTAAGACCCTGCCTTCCCATCTCTTTGTGCCAGGGAGTCATGGGTGTGGCAGGCTGCTCAAGGGGGATGGTGTCTCCAGGAGAGATGTGCCATGTGCTGCCAGGGGCAGGGGAGGGTGGCACACGGGGTGAATGGGGTTTCTCTAGTGCTTTCCTCTGGCCTGCTAGGGTGGTGTCACGGCACTCAGAGGGAGGGGGACCTTCCCAGGGGACCCACAGCCTTGCCCTTGTCTGTGTTGCTAATTGGGGAGGGAGATTTTCTGACATGGGATATAGTGAGTCCAGCATTCTATGCCCTGGCCTCTGACCTCTCCTTCTAATGTTACAATCTGCTCCCCCAAAGAAGGGCCTAAGTGTGAGGAGTTCCAGGAGGGGTTCCCTTGGTGTCAGTCTGTGTTAGCTCAACATTCATTCATTTATCAGCGAAAGAGCACCTGCCCCTTGCCAGGCCCCAGGTCCCAGAGGTGCCAAGATGAACAGGGCCCAGCTTGGGGTGGGGGGCAACAGAGCTGGCTCACAGAGTGTGTATGCGTCTCTCTCCAGCTCCTCCTTCAGTGACGTCCCGTGGACACACTGACACTGGCCACGGCAGGGTCTCCACGGCAGACACTGCAAGTCAGGCTTCCCCTGGCCTCTTCCTTGAGGAGCTTGAGTCTCCCTGTGAGACAGACCTCGTGTGATCACATCACTCCCAAGGACCCCAGGTCCTCCACACTGTGGGTGAGATGGAAGGGGTTTGCCAAGGAGGCGGTGTATCTTGTCTCCTGCTACTCTGACCATTCCCCTAAATCCAGGCCTCTCTGCTTCCCTCCCACACAGTCCCAGGTTAACGGCATGTCCCTCCTTTCCCAGTTGGGCCAACTGAGGCCTGTGAAGGTCAAAGGCCTTGCTGAAGTCTGTGCAGCTTGTTAAGGCAGAGACAAAAGTCAATTTCAGGTCTCTTGGGCTGAAGGGGCCTTAAAATCCTCCGTTCAGAGCTCTCATTTTTAGGGAGGCTACAGAAGCCTGCAACAGGAAAGGAACTTGCCCGCAGGTCTTAGCTGAAAAGCCTTGACATTTAGTGAAATGTCTAATGGCAAGTTACAGAGGCAGAAGGGGAATTCAGGACCCCTGGCCCCAGCTACAGATACCCGCTCACCACTTCCTTGCCCCTGGGTTCCCTTCAGTGGCCATTTCCACCTTCCAAAGAGATCCCAGTTCCCGGAGTGCAGTCTGCAAACCCCACGCTGCAGGGCTGGTTTGTATGTGGACCCAGATATAGGAGTCGCCCTGTTCTGTCCCTGACCCGGGGTCCCAGCTTTGAGAAGTGCCTCCCACCCCACTTGGCAGGGGATTTGGCTTGGTGCTTCTGCACTTTGCACCCTGTTCACCTCCTGGCAGGGTCAATATTGGTTGTTCAAATGGATGTCATTGGCCTGTGTTTGAAGTTTTGTATTTTGTCCTGTATTTTGGGTCTTGAGAGGGAGAATCTGGGGTCAGTGAGGTGGCCTGGAGCTCCTGGCAGCTCCTGGGAACACAGGTTGGCCTAGGGCAGAAAAGGGATCTGATTAAGGGTCTCCCTGCCTCACCTTTTTGCCCACCACTTCACCCATATTCACGTTTATACACGTACTCTTACTCATATTCGTATCTATTCATTTACAAAGACCTTCCCTGAGTGCCAGCCTGCCACCAGGCACCGCTAGGTCTGTGAAGCAGAGAGGTGACTCAGCATGGAGTGTGGCAGAGACTGCGGCTCTCTCGCCAAAACTTATGCCTCCACCTTCAGGGCTCCCTGTGAGATCACAGCTCCCAGTCTCCACTGCAGGTACATGTGGCCAATGACAATTTTGGCCAATGGAACATAGACAAGAGATGCATCAGTCCTGACTCAAAATGATCTCACCTACAGCCCGTTTTTCTCTGTCTCCCAACGGGAATCCAAAGACCTAGTGGAGAGCACCAAGGCCCCGCCATGCATGATGGTGGCCACTGGATGCACGTGGTTACGTAAAATTTATTGACTTTACTTCTGACGCTGAATAAAGTGTGAGCAAAAATAAAATTAATTGACACTAAGTACAATTACAAATTCAGTTCCTCCACGGTGCTAGCCATGTTTCAAATATTCGGTAGCTACAAGCGCACAAAAATCGCAGAAAGTTCTCTTGGAGAGTCTGCTCCTAGGCCCTGGGTCTGTGCTGACCACATGGAAGGCCACCCACCACACAGGAACATCTGTGTTGAGAGAGAAAGCCACTTCTTTGTTAGGTAAAGATTTGGGGCAGGGGCGGTGTTTGTTACTGTAACTCACACATATCCCTGGGGCTGGAAGAACTTTCCATCTAGGGGAGGTGAGACTAGAAACAGCCTGTGCAGAGAGCGGACAGGAGACACAGGGGATGAAGCGCCCCGGGGCAAGAGGTGAGGGGGATCGGAGAGGGCCCGGTGGAGGAGACGGCACCTGTGCCTCGGCGTGTCCTGAAGGCCACACCAGCATGAGTGCAGCCTGGGAGGACTGCGAGGCATCTTGCCTCATTTCTCTCCCTCACTTCTAATGTCTGCCCTGTCTCCGTCAGGCCCCGCTCTCATCCCTCCCTCTGGCAGACAAGGAAACAGCACCTCATGCCCCTGCGGTGCCCTCACTTGCTTTGATATAGCAGAGCCGTGCTGCGGCCACACCCTTTCCTCAGCCACAGAGTGGGAGGTGCCTGACCCGAGGTAGGCCAGCAACAGGCAAGAGCTCCTCTTCCTCCAGGTGCTTCTCAGTAGCCTGGAGCTACAGGTGTTCTTCTTTGTCACCTCTGGGGAGACCCTGCTGGCAAAAGAAGGCGCCATAACCGAGAGATGGAGATGACCCCAGGACACTGCGTGCCTGGGGGCGGACGGCCCAGGGCTGCTCAGCTGAGCCAGCTATTAAAAGCCCTTTTAGGCCAAAGCCAGTCTGAGTTGAGAGCTGTGACTCATACACTCTTCCTTTGGGCAGGAGATTTTCTCAGGTCAGCTCTGATAAACTCACTTACATAGTAGCACCGTTTGCCTGTCAAATTTGACCCGCGCCTTAGGCTAAGCCACATAGTTAATAGTGACTTTTCGGAGCAGCCAGCACTAGCCGAGGGGATATTGGGCAAAATTTTCAGGGTGAGGAGCCTGATAGTGGCCACACAAAGTCTGATGGGAACAAGTGGTCTTTACATTCGTCATTGGCCCCAGCCAGGGTGGGGACAGCTATCCTGGGAGGCGGGAAAACCGCTACACCCCAGGTCTCTGGGGGCCCAGAACCCACTGCTCCTGGGGGCTGACCAAGCTCCCCATTTCCCCCAGTGAGACCCCAAGTTCTGAGGGCCTGGGGTGTGAGGAAAAAACAGCACAGGAGGTGGGTGGCTGATCCCGGGCCCAGGTGTGCCGCTGACTCACAGGCGACCTTGGGCAGATAGCCGCACATCTCAGAGCCTCAAGCTCTGGTCTGTTAAAACAAGGGTTTTTTATTCACTTGGCTTTGTATATTTTTAGCTACTGTACCAGTTGGGTAACAGGAAGAAACAGATGACACACTCAAAGCAGAACTCGAGAATTAATAAAGGAATTATTTACAAAGTCCAGGCCAACGTGTGGGACACCATGAGGAGTCTGTTCCCGCCTTTAGACCTAAAGGGACAAGGGAATGGGGAATATTACAGATCCCAGCACGAGGGCCAAGTGGAGAGCACCCCCTGACCTGTAAGAGACCCAGCTAGATTGTGGCAACTCCACCCTGCACGCCCAGGTGCCCCATGGGCCACATGCAGCCCAAACCCGAGGACAGAGCCCAGTGATGCGGTCCATTTGGTCAGGCTGTGGGGCACAGAGAAGGGGCAGAGAAGGGAGGCTCTGGGAGGGCAAGTAGAGGTAGTCAGAAGTTACTGTGAGCAAGGTGCTCTGCTGGGTGCTCTACAAACCATCATTCACTGCGAACCAGCCTGAGAGCCACAGGGAGGGGATCAAAGCCCAGGTTATCTCCATGGACCCCACAGAAATCATTGCTGACATTCTTCTTAAAAACGCTGAGTTGCTTTGCAGCTGTGAACCAAAATAAAATTTTAAGGCTCACCCCCCCCCCCACTGGCTGACTGAATGGACCCCCTCGTGGCCAAAGGAATATCCTAAAACTAAATTGCCTGCCAGGAGGAGGGAGGTCAGACATACCTCATCATGCCCTCCTCCCTTCTTGGAGTCCTTTGTGACCCATTGACAGGCCTAAGGGTAAGCAAGACAAACCTGCAGGTCCTCAATTTGCACAACAAATCTATGTCGTGGCTTATCTCTGATAACCATTCCTTATGTTAAAACATCCCCAGCCTCTAGACAAAGCTTCATGTCTTTAACCAATTACAAGCCAAAGAATCTTTAAACCCACCTGTAACCTGTAAGCCTCCGCACCTTTTTGGGCCAAACCAATGTATGCTGCCCACGTACTGATTGATGACTTTCCGTGTAACCCCTGTCTCCCTGAAATGTATAAAACCAAACTGTAACCCAACCACCTCGAGTCCACTTGCTCAAGGTTTTTGGGAGTGGCTCCGCGTCATGGTCCTCAAATTTGGCTCAGAATAAACTTCTTTTAAATATTTCAGAGTTTGGATTTTTTCCGTCAACAGAAAACCTAACGTAAATGTAGTAAAATTTGTAAACAATATGGCTGGATGAAAATGTCATGTCACATTTTTCAAACAGTCAATATCATTATGAAATTTAAATTCTGCAGCTTTCTTTTCCTATTTTCGACAGAATATTTTCACCCTAGGACTCCAACCGCACTAACCTACTGGATAAAGTAGCCCGAGAGCTGCAGGGCAGCTGCTTCCGCAAGGGCCTCCCCCAGCGCCTGTGAGGATCGTGCCCAGGTTATCGCCACTGTGTGCGGCAATGATAACGGTTTATCTCGGCAGTCCCAGGTTTCTCTAAAACTTAGAGGTCCTTAAAAGTTGGTTCCTAGAAATGGGTCCAAAAGTCCTCAATATCCTGGCCAAAAACAAACAAATCAACCCTTAAACGGTGTGATGCTGGCAAGGACGAAAACAGTGATCTCTTCGTCCTTTCGCTGGCCTTCGCTCCCACTTCAAATGCAACCGAGGAGCGACGACACCGGGCTTTTCCACGCCTCTGCCGGTGGCAAAATCCAGGCGTCCCCGCGAGCCACGGGGCCGGCTCCTCCACCGCCAGAAACGGTCGCCGCAGCCGGTCCGGCGGCCCTCCCCGCCCCTGCTCCGCCCCTCCTCGCCCCTGCCCCGCCCCTCCCGTTAGTCTCGCGCGGACACGCGCCGGCTCCGCCCCCCGCCCAACCGGCCGCGCGCCCCCGGCCCCAGCTGGGACCGCGAGACGCGCAGGGAACTTACTTGTGGAAAGAAACAGGCTTGTCCTTATCATATCGGTTCTTGCAGCCGTAGGCGGAACAGGACTGCACCATCCTTCCGGTCCTCAGTCCCTTCTGCCGCCCCAGAAGGCAGGTGAAGCTGCTGTCAACGCCGCGCTCGGCTTTGACACCCTTGCTTCCTCTGTAGCTTTGGTCAACAGTTACAGTGACGATAGCCTCACTCCGGGTGACTAATGTGCCAGTTTTGTTGTTTGCATCAGCAGAAGGACCACAGCCATCGCCCGTCTCCCATCTCCAAGATGGCGGAGGCAGCTTCAAGCTAACCTCTCGCGAGGAGTTCGTTCCACTGTCTCTTATTAGCCCCGAGGTCAGAGGTAACGTTTCCTGGGAAGCAGGCTATTGGCTGAGGCCAGGTCTTTCCTGCGGTGGATTCGGCGTTGCAGAAGTGGGCGGGGCCTCTGAGCTTCCCGCGGGGCGATGGGAACCGCGTGAGGGAGTAGGAGGTTCTGTGAGCAGCCAGAGTTCTCGGCCCGGCTTCCACCCCGGTGGTGTTCCCGTGCGTGAATTATCCGGAGCTTTCCTGGGACGGTCTAGAGTGAGGAACAAATAGGGCCTGTTGGAGAGCAAGTGTAAAGCTGAAGTATTGTCTTGTGCACATTTCTTTAAAATGGCGGACACAGCTAGGTAATGAATTATAAAACTTTGAGGAACCGCCTCCCAGACCGCTGGTCTTTATCCCATTGCCTGTCTCTTCAGGTATCCCAAGGCTCCATGAGAGCCAAGGTGACAAATTTTGAGAAATGAAAGAAGACATACGCGCTGTCTCTAAGTTGCCAAGGCGGAAGCGTTTCTGAAGGCTCTTCGCTGCTGTGGTCTCCGTGTGCTGTGCTGGAAATCGCGAGCTGCCGCGGCGATTTTCGCATCCGAGAGGTTTTGCCTCATTCCCTGCCCCTTCCTCTGTGTAGATGTGAGCCTGCAAACCCGGAGAGCGGACTGTTGAGTAATCCCGTGACCCTCTGCTCTATTTTTTCTGCCCTCTTAAATGTCGGCGTTTCCCCAATGTTCCTTCGTCTGCCCTTTTCCAACTGGACACCTTGCTCCTTGAACTCAATCAGATACCGTGATTGCCTAATTTTCTGTGTAAATTTGTTCAGCCTTCTGTATTATCATCTGTGAAGCAACCATTCGACAACTGTCTAGACCAGAAACTTTGGTATCATTTTGGATTTTTTTCCCCTCACTTTTAAAACCCCTTGATGACCACGTTAATTTTATAGACTAAATAAATACCTCTTAAATCCATTCCTCTCCATTTGTTTCACCGTTCTTTATTGAGCTGTGTTGGTATCTTACCCTTGGAGCAACACCCTAATTGTCCTAGACACCAGTTTTGCATCTTTCCTATTTATCTACCATAGAAACTGATTGTTGCTCCCCTGCTCATATCCTTCTGAGGCTACTCCCTGTACTGAGTAAAATCTTGTGGTGAGCTATAAAGCTCTTTAGGACCAGGTACTTCTACTTTTCCACAATCATTTGCCTCCACTTGTCCTTAAACTCTTCCAGCTTTATGTCTTAGAGGGCTGTCTCTTTGCTGGCTTCTTTAAATAGGCTGTTTTCCCTGGCCTGAAATGCCCACCTGTTCACCCTTGAAATGTGGCCTACGTGTCATCTTCTTCAACAGGCTTTTCTTACTTTCTCTTCCTAGCCTCTCCAACTAAGGCATCTCTCTTATTCTAGTGGAATCTTGCACTTCATCTCTGTAAACCACTGTGAAACGTAATGTCTGCCTGCATGTCTGTCTTCCTCATCAGAACAAAGATCCCCTTAAGGATAGGGATTGTGTCTTAAGTTTGAAACCTCAGCAGCTTGCAGTGTCTGGCATAAATTAAGTATTCAGAAAATGTTGGTTGAATCAAGGGGTCCCAGAAACTGTATATCTAAAATAGGTTCAGAGCTGGTGGCTCATGTCTGTAATCCCAGCACTTTGAGAGGCCGAGGTGGGAGGGTTGCTTGAGGCCAGAATTGGAGGCCAGACTGAGCAACATAGTGAGACCCCGTTTCTATAAAGAATAAAGAAATTAGCCAAACATGGTGGTGTGCACCTGCAGTCCTAGGTACTGTGGAGGCTAAGGTGGGACAATCACTTGAGCCCAGGAGTTTGAGGCTGCAGTGAGCTATAATTGGGCCACTGTACTCCAACCTGGGTGACAGAGCAAGACTGTCTCAAAAATAAGTAAAATAAAATAGTTCATAGCCAGACATACCTCGGAGATATTGTGGGCTTGGTTCCAGAACACTGCACCAAACTTAGGTTTCCCAGTGCATATAAAACTTATGTTTACACTGTAGTATACTAAGTGTGCAATAACACTGTCTCAAAAAATGTACATATCTTAATTTAAAAATACTTTATTGCTAAAAAATGCTAACAATCATCTGAACCTTCAGCAAGTTGTAATCTTTTTTGCTGGTGGAGGGTCTTGCCTCAATTTTGATGGCTACTGATGGATTAGGGTGGTAGTTGCTAAAGGGTGGGGTGGCTGTGGCAGTTTCTTAAGACAACAATGAAGTTTGCAGGAGTAGATTCCAATTCCAGAAACCATTTTCTTTGCTCATCTATAAGAAGCAACTCCTCATCTGTTCAAGATTTATCATGAGGCCAGGCGTGGTGGCTCACGCCTGTAATCCTAGCACTCTGGGAGGCTGACGCGGGTGGATCGTTTGAGCTCAGGAGTTCAAGACCAGCGTGAGCAAGAGTGAGACCCCGTCTACTAAAAATAGAAAATTAGCTGGACAACTGAAAAATAGCCGGGCATGGTGGCACATGCCTGTAGTCCCAGCTACTCGGGAGGTTGAGGCAGAAGGATCGCTTGAGCCCAGGAGTTTGAGGTTGCTGTAAGCTAGGCTGACGCTAGAGCAATCTAGCCTAGGCAAAAGAGTGAGACTCTATAACAAAAAAAAAAAAAAAAAAAAAAGATTTATCATGAGATTGCAGTGATTTAGTCACATCTTAAGGCTCCACTTCTAGTTCTATTGCTATTTCTACCACATCTTCAGTGACTTCCTCCACTGAAGATTTGAATCCCTCAAAGTCATTCATGAGGGTTGGAATCAACTTTCAAATTCCTGTTAATGTTGATATTTTGACCTTCTCCCATGAATTACAAATGTCGTTTTTTTTGAGACAAACTCTGGCTCTGTTGCCCGGGCTAGGGTGCCATGGCATCAGCCTAGCTCACAGCAACCTCCAACTCCTGGGCTCAACCAGTCCTTCTGCCTCAGCCTCCCGAGTAACTGGACTACAGGCATGTGCCACCATGCCTGGCTAATTTTTTCTATATATTTTTTAGTTGTCCAGCTAATTTTCTTTCTATTTTTAGTAGAGATGGCGTCTTGCTCTTGCTCAGGCTGGCCTGGAACTCCTGACTTTGAGCGATCCTCCCGCCTTGGCCTCCCAGAGTGCTAGGATTACAGCCAGGAGCCACCGCGCCGGGGCTTATAAATGTTCTTAATGGCATCAAGAATGGTGAATCCTTTTCAGAGCATTTTTAACTTACTTTGCCCAGATTCATCAGCAGAATCACTATCTATGGCAGCTACAGCCTTATGGAATGTATTAATATTTCTTAAATATTAAGACTTGAAATTACTCCAATTTATGGGGTTGCAAAATGGATGTTGTGTTAGCAGGCATGAAAACAATATTAATCTGTACGCCTCCATCAGAACTCTTGGGTGATCAGGTGCATTGTCAATGAGTAGTAGTAGTTTGAAAGGAATCTCTTTTTCTGAGTGGCAGGTCTCAACAATGGGTATGAAATAGTAAGCCAAATAGTAAAGAGCATAGGTAGAGTAGATTTAGCATAATCTTAAGGGCCCTAGGAGTTTTACGATAAACGAACATTAACTTTGACTTAAAGTCATCAGTTGCATTAGCCCCTAACGAGAGGGTCCACCTGCTTTTTGAAGCAGGCTTTGAAGTCAGGCATTGACTTCTGTCTAGCATCTTCCAGTGGAAAGCTGTTTGTTCTACAGTGAAAATTTGTTGTTAAGACATCTCCCCCACCCCCATGGCGGAGGCCGAAACTGGCTTCTAGCAGCTATGAGCAGGGGTAGGGCCCCGAGAAGGTCCAGGGCTGGGGATGAGGAGGGCGCCCCGCACTTCTCTGAAGAGGCCCCAGCCTGCAGCCTGATGTTCGGGACACAGCGAACCTGCTGCTCCCGGCTTTTTCCCCTTCACCTCCAGGTTCTCTCCACTTCCATGTGTCCCAGCAGACACCAGCATCTTTTGGAAGCATCAGCAATGTGGCTTTTTTTTTTGAGACAGAGTCTCACTCTATTGCCCGGGCTAGAATGCAGTGGTGTCAGCCTAGCTCACAGCAACTTCAAACTCCTGGGCTCAAGTGATCCTCCTGCGTCAGCCTCCTGAGTAGCTGTGACTAGAGGCGTGGGCTAATTTTTTCTATTTGTAGTGGAGATGAAGTCTCAGTCTTGCTCAGGCTGGTCTTGAACTCCTAACCTCAAGCAATCCTCCCACCTCGGCCTCCCAGAATGCTAGGATTACAGGCGTGAGCCACAGCACCTGGCCAGCAACATGGCTTTGAGCTCAGCTGTTACATCCGAATGTCACAATTTCTTGAGGACCGTGATTAGCTTGCCATGATGTCAGAAAGGCAGTGTGGGCCAATCCCCAGGACAAAGAGATTGGCTGGTGTCAGGCAGTTGGGAGTTTTCCCAGCTCTCCCACACAACAGTTCTGTTCCTCCAAGTCCCTATGATGTAGAGATGTCCATTCCCCCTCAGGGTCGGGGTTGGCCTCACCATAACATCTGGTGCCTGTTGGTCTCCAGTGTCAATGTCTTTGGTCTCGGGTCCTGTGAGCAGGGCCTAGGAGTCCCAATTCCCAACTCAGTAAGCTCTTTTGTTGTTATTTCTTAGGCTTGTTAATGATATAGGCAACACATGAATATTTTATTGCTGTAAAACTTCAACGAATAAAGAAGTATAAAAAGTAAAAATGCCCTATTATGCCTCAGACTTCCTTACCTTTCCAAAGAATTCCCCTAAGCAAGTTAGTGGAGATCTTTCCAGAAATCATACATACATACATACATGTGTATATTTGTACAGATACATTATGTGGTAGACAAAGTAATCACCCTCACCCCAGATGTCCACATCCTAATCCCCAGAACCTGTAAATGTTACATTACACGGGAGGGGGACTTGCAGGTGGGATTTTGGACCTTGAGTTGAGATTGTTATCCTGGATTATCCAGGTGGCCTCTAGCTAATCATATGAGTCATTAAAAGTGGACAACTTGTCAGCTGCAGTCAAAGAGTTATGATGATGGAAGAATGGTCAGAGAGATGCCACGAGGCTGGCTTCAATAATAGAGAATAGGACCATGAGCCAAGGAATGCAGGTGACCTCTGGAAGCTGGGAAAGGCAAGGAAACATTCTCCCCTAGAGCGTCCAGAAGGAATGGAGCCCTGTTGACACCTTGGTTTTAGTCCAGTGAGACCTGTGTCAGCCTTCTAACCTCCAGAACTGTAAGATAAATTTTATGTTGTTTTTTAGGCAAAAACAGAAGAAAAAAGCAAATCTTTTGTTAGTATAGCCATTCTTCAGTGATCTTAGCTAGATGTTCTGGCAAACTTGCTACAGCTTCTCCATCAGCACTTGCTGCTTCACCTTGCACTTTTACGTTTTGGAGATGGCTTGTTTTAAACCTCATGAACCAACCTCTGCTAGCTTCAAACTTTTCTTCTGTAGCTTCTTTAAGGGCCTTGCTCTGGCTTAGACTTTGGCGTAAGGGAATGTTGTGGCTGGTTTCATCTTCTATCCAGACCATTCAAACTTTCTCTGTAAGAGCAATAAGGCTTTTTCGCTTCCTTATCATTTGAGTGTCCACTGGAGTAGCACTTACCATTTCCTTCAAGAACCTTTCCTTTGCATTCACAACAGGGCTGTTTGGCACAAGACACCCAGCTTTTGTCCTATCTTGGCTTTTGCCATGCCTTCCTCACCAATCTTGATCATTTCTAGCTTTTGATTTAAAGTAAGAGATGTGCAACTCTACCTTTCACTTAAATACTTAGAGGCCATTGTAGGGTTATTAGTTAGCCTAATTTCAATATTATTGTGTGGAATAGGGAGGCCCAAGGAGAGGGAGAGAGACTGGGGAATGGCTGGTCTGTGGAGCAGTTAGAACACTTACAATATTTATCGATTCAGTTTGCCATCTTATATGGGTACAGTTTGTGGTACCCCAAAACAACTTCAATAGTAACATCAAAGATCACTGATCACAATCACCTTAACAGCTATAATAATAATGAAAAAGCTTGAAGTATTGCAAGAATTACCAAAAGGTGACACAGACACAAAGTGAGCACATGCTCTTGGAAAAATAGTGCTGACAGACTTGCTCAATGCATGGTTGCCACAAACCTTCAGTTTGTAAAAAGGGCAATATCTGCGATGCTCTATAAAGCAAAGCGCAATAAAAGGAAATATACCTGTACCAAAATACCAGAATGGTAGTTTATTAGCATTTCCAGGGGTATTGAGACAGGTGGGACTTTCTCTGTGGTTTGCTGTAACTGTGTCTAGTAAATATCAGAATGTGATAACAGATTGTGAACTGAAAAAGTAAGTTTTAACTTCGAGGTAACTGAAATTCTTTACTCATTAATTGATTCGACAAATACTTACCAAATATCTATGTTGTATGTACAGTTCTAGGGACTTGGAATACTTTCATGAACAAGATAAAGACTTCTGCCCATAGGGAGCTAACGTTCTCCTAGAAGACAAAACAGCAAGGGTTTGTGACCACAGAATATGGTATTAGGCGAAAGGTGCTCTGTGGGGTGAGGGAGTTGCAACTTGAAACACAATGGACAGGATGGACTTCATAGAGGAAGTGACTGTTGGTCAAGATGTAGAGTTGGGGAGAGTTAGCCATGAGGATGTCGGGAGAAGAAGCTCACAGCAGTGGGAATGGCCAAGGCAAAGCTCCTGAGGCTCAGAGTTCTTGGCCTGTTCAAAGAATGGCAAAGAGGTCTGTGTGGCTGGAGCGAGGTGAGCAGGGCTGGGGCCTGGGAGACATCTGAGATGGGTTAGGGAGAAACAAGGGGACAAGGTCAGGCAGGGCCTTGTAGGCTACCGTAAGGACTTTTACCTAGGGAAATGGAGGCAGACTTCAGAGCAGAGGAGTGACGCCATATTCTAGAATGATCATTCTGCTGAGGTGAGTGTTGATTGCCCAGGCACTGGAGCCTGACTGGAAAGCTTCGGTGGTCACCTAGGTGATAGGTGATGGTGGCTTAGACCTGGGTGGCAGCAGTGAAAGAGCAAGATGGAGCAAGAAGTAATCTTTCCTTGTCTTCTCCCCTTTCTTGTTTTTCTTTTCTTATTTTTAGAGACAGTGTCTTGCTCTGTGGCCCAGGCTGGAGTGCAGTGGTATGATCGGTCATAGCTCACTGCAGCCTCGAACTCCTGGGCTCAAGCAACCCTCCTGCCTCTACCTCTGAAAGTGTTGGAATTACAGGCGTGAGCCACCACACACCCAGTCTGTTTCTCTTCCATGCATTTGTTAATCTCTATTTACTGAGTACTTACTGCGGTGGCAGGCATTGTGCTATGCATGGGAATGTCTTAGTGAGCAGGACTAACACAATCCCTATCTTCATAGAGTTTATATTCTAGTGAGAAGACAGACATTAAAATGCCAATAAAATAACATACTGAGATGTCTGAATACATAAGAGTGGGTAAAGGTGAATGGGGAGGGGAGGCCCGCTACCTGCCTTAGTAGGGGGTAGTTAGGTGGTCTGTGTGAGGAAGGAGCATTTAACCTGAGAGCCAAAGGATGGGAAAAAACCTGGTAACATGAGAATGGAGGTGGTGAAGCTGGAGGGAGCGTTCCAGGCACAGGGGTGTGTGCCAGGGCGCCCAGCTGCATCTGGGGCACAGGCAGTGGGTTCTGTGGGTTCTGGGAACTGGACGGAGACTGCGGTGGTGGAGCCCAGGGAGTGGGACAGAAGAGCATAACTTGAAGTCAAAGAAGTTGGGAAGGGGTTGGTTTGGATTTAAGTGCAGCGGGAAGACTCAGAACCATTTTAGGTAGGGGAGAGACATGATCTAACGAACACTTTTAAAAGGTTATTCTGACTATCGTGTAAAGAGTTTATCAGAGAAGAGCAACAGCACAAGCGGGCAGACCAGTTTAGAGGCAGGGCGTGCCAGCAACTCAGTCAAGGTAGAGCAGAGGATACAGTGTGGTGGGATTCGAGGTGAGCGTGGATGCCGGAAGTGCCGAGGCTGGTAGGCGGTTGTGAGCATGAGGAAGAGAGGAACCAAGATAGTGAGGGTGACCTGAGCTTGAGTTTCTGGCTTGAGCACTGAGATGGACGGACAGTGGTGCCTTTTACTGACATGCAGATGGCCTTTAGAGAAAAGAAGGGAGCTACTTCCCCCAACCAGATAAAGGGCTTGGAGGAGGAGAGAAGGGATTTAGGAAACTGGGCTGTGGGGTTGCAGGGCTGGGGAGTGTCAGAAGAGAAAGGAAGTATAATAGTTCAGAGGCTGGAAGTGCAAGC
>CAUYRT010000565.1:0-31713 GCA_963574885.1 Lepilemur ruficaudatus
TTCTAAAACTGATTTATGTGAATAGCTGTACAACTTGGTAAATTTACTAATAATCATTTAATTGTACACTAAAAATGAAGTATTTGCATGCTATGTAAATTATACTTCAATAAAATTGTTAATAAATAAATGTTTGGGTTGGCTCCCACATACAAATGAAAAACCAAGCCTCTAAGAGAGTGAATAAGCTAATGCAAATTCTATTTTTCCTTAATTAAAATAATTACTTAATTTTATTCCATGGTATCCTTAATCTCTGATATACCATATTTTAGGATCAGAAATATTTAAAAGATATTGACCTTTTTTTAAAGAGTTGTTTGTAATTATTCTCTTCATTCCAGAATAAAAAACTGTGTGCCCAGTCCAAGAAAGAAAGACATATAACTATTAATTAGAGCAAAGCTAATTTAGAAGTTATTGACATTAATAGATTGCTGATGTGCAAATGCTTAGAAGTCCTTTACATCAGCAGACTCAATTGTTTGACATTTTTTAAAGCTCAAAACAAATAAAGCAAGACAATAATCTAAATGTTATGGTGTGACATTTAGAACATTTAGAACAAAAGTTCTATTGGCTTGAAGTTATCTTTTCCTGATTGTCATGAAAAACAATGACTTCTACTGATAACTTGGAAGCTAGAACTAAAAGTCTTTATCTGATGAAGAGTTCCAGTGGGAGAGTCCAGAATGTGTAGTAATTGGGGCAATTATGTGAGAAATAGCCATCATTTACCTTTGGTTTCCTTTTCTTTTCCTTTCCTTCTCACCCATGCCATCAACCATCCTACTCTTCAGGCCCCATCTGTCCTGATGTTCTACATTCTGCCATCTTGTTGTAACCAGCTTTATAACAGTGGTTCAATTATTTTAAGACAAATGAATTGAGGAGTTATTCCTTTTCATGTGACTTTGCCTGGCATGAAGGAATGATTACACCTTGAGCCAGCTTTCCAGCATTGGATGTAATATAGCATGTTTGTGCTGACATCTAACTTTCCTTTTTGCAGATGTCATTCCTGACTTAACCTTGCAAAAGTCACTCTATCATTCCATAATGTGTCAACCATAATACTTGAAAGTTGCTAGTAACAGTATCAAATTTAACTTTTACTCTTGGAGGAAAATACACACAAATCCTACATGGAGAGGCCTTCAGAAGTGAAATATTATTCTATTTTCCAAAAAGGGATTTTCCATCTTTGCTTTGACCTCTTTGCTTTCTCTTATTGCCTTAAGTGCTATTGACAACCACAGTTAATGATGGAAGATGAGTCTAGACACGGACCAGGTTATTTCGTGCAATGATGGCCTCAGGGCTAAATCCCAATAATTTGTTCTAAGTCCTACTTAACTTCTCCATAAATTTTGAAACTGTCCACCACTGATGACTCAAGATTAACTTGTTTCTTGGTTTCCATGACATTTTCAGTTATTCATTTATTAAAAATATTTATTGCAGGCTGGGTGCAGTGGCTCACGTCTGTAATCCTAGCACTCTGGGAGGCCGAGGCAGGAGGATCACTCAAGGTCAGGAGTTTGAAACCAGCCTGAGCAAGAGTGAGACCCCATCTCTACTAAAAATAGAAAGAAATTAGCTGGACAACTAAAAATATATAGAAGAAATTAGCCAGGCATGGTGGTGCATGGCTGTAGTCCCAGCTACTCGAGAGGCTGAGGCAGAAGGATTGCTTGAGCCCAGGAGTTTGAGGTTACCACAGCACTCTAGCTTGGGCAACAGAGAGACTCTGTCTCCAAAAAAAAAAAAATATTTATTGCACACCTATTATATGCAAATCATTGATTAGTTGTTGGGGGCTAAAGAAGTCAACAAAGAAAGCCAGGTCTCTATTTTCAAAAATCTTACTGTTTAGCAGGGGATACCACAAGGAAGTAAGAAAATAATTTGATAATTAATTATTTGATTAATTTTTTGTAAATATCAGGAAAGAGAAGTACAGGGTTTTATAACAACAAAAATAGGTTACCTGGCTGAATTGAGTCTGTGGGGTCAACGAAGGCTTTCTTGACGGAGTGAGTAAACAATGTTACTTGAACTTGCATTTTAAGGATAAGCCAAAATTAATGATTCCAAAAGTCAAGAGCTGCAATACGAGTGGAGATGGAAGGTGGGGAAGAATATTCTAATTCTTCTTCAGTCTTTCTGACTGCTCTTCTCAGTCTATTGTAGGCTTCCCTTCCTTTGTTTATCCCTTAAGTTATGTCTTTGACTCCAGCTCCTCTTCTAATGACACCCTAATATACATTTTTGGCCAGGATCTTTCTTTTGAAGACCTAATAGCTTCTCCAAAAAGTCTTACACAAGCTGCAAAATTCAACACATCCAAACTGAACTCTTGATATCTTATATCTCCAAAACCTGCTTCTTCTTTTGTATCTTGGAGGGCTTTATCCCCAACCTCTGAAATCACTTGATGGGTGCCCAAGGCAGGGCCCAGAGATTTGACCTAGACCCGCCTCTCTCCATTGCCCTCAAAATTTAATGAATCGCTATATCCATTCTTCTAATTTTCTTACGCCTGTCTTTCCATGTAAATGTCTATTTTAACCCAGTGTTCTTGGTATCTAAGGCATATATCATGAGGGAGAATCACTCTCTAAAGTCTTCATTTGTTTCCCAGATCTCTCTCCTGAGCTATAAATGCTGCTTCCTGGCCACAGTCATTGGGATATTCCTTAGGCAGCTCTAACTGAATGTGTCTGATGCTGAGTGCGTGATCTACCCCATCATATGTGCTTCCTGTCTGTGACTCTTTCCTCTCCTTTTTCCTCTATATGGACTCAATCACACGATCCAAGGTGTCTTCTAATGTGTCTCCTTCTCTTCATTCATTCACCACACCCTAACTGACGGCACTGCCTTCTGATCTCCATGACTCTGATGGCCTCCATGAGCTCTGTGTCACCTCCGTTCTTGTCCTTCTGATTCCCTTGTTACATTCGGTGATCAGAGTGATATTTCTAAACTAAACCATCCCCCCTTTCATTTAAAGCTTTTCAGTGCTTTTCTGTTATTCTGAGGAAAAGCTGAAGCTCAGTAAAATGATTTATGAGCTCTTTCTGGCTATGCTTACTTTTTGAAGTTCATTGCCACTTACACCTACATTTTTGCCGTGCTGAGTTTACATCAGTTCCTCGTATGATTGGGATACCTCATGGTCATCTAATGTGTGTTTTCTCTGGGTCTGAAGTACTCTTGGCCTTTTCTTCATCTTGCTCACTCTTAATTATCCCTCCGGCATCAACTCCATTGTTTATCCTGATTTGCCAAAGGTGGCATGGTTCTTTGGTTCTTTTTTCCTGGTTCTTTATCTATGCCCTAATACCTCCCTTTATCCCACTTGTTTAGCATTTGTTCCCTTATCCTGCTCCCACGAAAGTGAAAGCAGCATGAAAGAAGGGATGGATCATCCTTGTTCACTGTGTCTCCAGTATTCTTGGCACTAGGTGGTAATCAATACTTATTTTTGAATTGATATTGAATAAATACAACTGGAATTCAATCAATCATTATTGAATAAATTGATGACTTCTAAATCCATATCGCCATCTCATAGGCATTTCCACGTGTCTATGCACATTTCCACCTGGATGGCCAGGAGGCATGTTGACACGTTACTTTCTCTTTTTGTTTGCTTTTTTATTATTTTTTTTAATTTCGGATATTATGGGAGTACAAACATTTTCGTTACATGTTATAACTTTGCCTCGCCCAAGCCAGGATTAGAGGCATGCCCTTTCCGCATACAATGCTCACTGTGACCATTACTTGTGAGTTTACCCACCCCCAACCCCCCAACCACCAATGAATATTACCACCATGTGAGCACCTTAGTGTTGATCAGTTAGTGTCAATTTGATGGCAAGTACATGTGGTGCTTATTCTTCCATTCTTGCGATACCTCACTTCAGAGGGTGGGCTCAAGCTCTATCCAGGATAATATAAGAGGTGCTAGACCACCACTGATTTTTGTAATTGAGTAGTATTCCACTGTATACACATACCATATTTTATTAATCCACTCATGGATTGACGGGTACTTGGATACATTATTTCTGCCACACACTGGCCCTTCCTCCTCTCTTCTCTCTCTTCCTCAGATTAGCTAAAACTATTGAGATCAGCTATTGGTTTTTACCACTAAGAAAATAAAGTCCAAATCTCTTGGTATCTAAGGCATATTATGTGGAAAATATCATGTGTGAAATCGAGCACTTCATTATTTTTAATGAGTAACTTAAATCAGTGAATAATCATTATTGAGAGGAAATTTTTAGTCTGAGATTTTTTTTTCCTTGCCTCTATCCACCATCCCAAGATGTCATTAGCAGTGTGCAATAGTGAAAGTGATCCTTAGTAACGCTAAGCAAAATATCAGTAAGTAATATAATTAAGTAAATTTTCTCCATAAAAACATATGATGCTTTCAAGAGTAAAATAGGATTGGTTTTTTGGAGTTCTCGTAGGCTTTGATTATGCATGTAGTTATTGAAATCAGGTCTTTCAGAATGATGGGATCAAACTGACCCTAAATTATTAAAAATTAGAACAATAAAACAAATAGGTCTTCCAGTGTTTTTCTGCATAATATAGGAATAACTAAATGTGATCTGTCAAACACCATTTTTTATGTAAATCATATCGATCAGTAATTCATTATACTCAGATGTCGTACTTTGACTTCTTGGGCATGTCTGTCTTTTAAAAGCTCCTGAAGGGTCAGCTGTGTTTTGTGCACATTTCATGTTTAGAGCCCCAAAAGTATTTCTTCTGCTCATGCTTTAGGGTAGCTAATTAAAAATTTAAATCAATTAAATTCAAATTTTAAAGGTGGTTAAGATTTGGAAATATAAAATCCTTATGAGGCTAGGAAACTATATTCTAGGGAGATTACCCAAGGTCACAGCTAATTAGAACAAAGTTGAGACTAGAACCCAGGTCACTATGTGAACCAAAATTGTGTATGAAAGATAACAGTGCTATCTTTTGGAATCTTACTAAATAATATTTCCTAGCTGATGAAGACATAAAAGAAGAATATTATTAATCTAGTTTGTCTTTGAAATTAATGTTAAAGTCCATTCAAGAAATTTAGCTCTTGAATATGTCCAATGTTTATTTTCTCTCTTACCTGATATGTAGGCACATTCATTCTATATTTATACTTCATGATTAATGAACATTGTTTGCCATACTTGCAGTGTAAATGAATCTGAGCCTTCTCTTGAAGCAACCAGAAGGTATTATTTCTATTTTAACCTGAGTTTAATAAGAATAACTTCCTTCCTCGGACTTTACTTTAATCTCTTACTCCTGGTTACTTCATTCATCCTGACGATGTACAGCTACAGTTATTTACCTAAGTGTGCTAGTGTATTTCCAAAAGCAGTGGTTCTCAACCTTTGCAGGCTGTGAAAAGAATTAACTTTCCAAACAAAATGGCTCACTGTGTGAATTATTTTCTTCTCAGTGAGTCACATGTGTCTCAATTTTGGCTGAAACTCAAATTGTCCTTAATAAACTGGGTTTGGGGTTTCATCAAATAAAAATGTGAGAATTAATACATGTATATTGACTGTGAGTTAAACAGTGGTAGAATCTGCCTATAGAGTAAAGATGGAGAGCCAAATGATTTATCTACTTAAAATAAGAAAAAAAAAAAAGGACTTAAAGACCAGGGGGGCAGGGAAGGCGGACATGTCAGAGGTTGGGAACTGCTGTCCTGCACAATATGATTATCTAAAAGACTACTAGCATACTATATACGTTATCATGTCTTCTGACTCCCTAAGACGTAATGTTTCAGGAAGATCATTGAGCATTTCTAACTACTCTTTTTCTTAACCTCACTCTCTTTTAACCTTAATTCCTTAATTAGTACTTACAGATCGTAAACTAACTGTGGAAGTCTGACCTACCCCTTTCTTACTCCAATCCCATCTTATTATTTATCTTCAGCTCATATATATTTTCCTAATTATTGCAAAATAAAATATGATATATATATATAAACATCTGGTAGAATTTCCAAGCCAAAAAAATAGAGGGGAGAAGACGTTATCATTTTTTAAAAATAAATTATTTCAATATGTTTTGAAACATGTATTTTTTAAATGTGCAATTTCAATATTGAAAGATATTCTTTATTTTGAAATATTTATATTATCTATTACCTTAAAATATGTTAATGTGAGTAAGCCACAAACACTTATTATAATTATAGTATCAATTCACATCTTTTTTTAAGGCCTGCACATAAAATTCACAGTTTTATAAAGTGCTTTTTATCTCCAGTAAAATATCTGTGGCTACGGGAGAGAGTGAATTATTAATCTTTTAATTATTTTTTAAATTTAGTTATTGTAGAAAATTTTGATTAGTATTTTACACCTTAAAATTCTTTAGTGTAGCAAAATCAAATTTTACACATCATGTGACATTTTGATTACATTCTATTCCCTTTAATTTAGATGACATATTTAATCATTTCTTAATAAGGTTGGTGATCTTTAAAATTTTCTCTTTTAGTATTTTTCCATTTTTACGTTTGAAATATTTTATTAGTTTTTATTGCCCCTGGTTATGCTAAAACACACACACAGCCCAGTATCCTTGCATAATTCCGGTGTTTTTTTGTTTGTTTGTTTTTTTATTGTTTTTCCATTTCTCAGTAGGAACAGGTATTCTGTGGCTTATGCAGCTCAAAAGCCTTGGCTATTAAATGCTACGGTAGAAGAAAATATTACCTTTGGAAGTCCTTTCAACAAACAGAGGTAATTTTGAGCATATAAAATCTAAAACTGAAATGGCAACTATTTCTGATCCCTGTGTTTGGTCCATGGTTTCTGGAACCTTTACATGGGGGACTTCATTTCTTCCCTGCTTGCCCTACTTTGTCCTCGTCACGAAGGTCTTTGGAATAAATTCTCTGAAGACACACCTCATTGGAAGTTTCAGCCCATTCTGTACACTTGTTGAGAACAATTTGTACACCAAGACTAAAGAGCAGCAGTTGAAGTGTGTATGTGTCTGGGGGGTAGAGGGGATGGGATAGGAGATATTGTTTAGGTTATTGGTGAGCAGATAAAGAAGAAAAGAAAATTCAGGTAAATTGGAGAAGGAAGGTTAACTATGGAAAGATGAAGAATGTAGGATCTGAGGAGTCTAGCGCTGGAGCAACCAGAATATGCCATCACCCAACCATCTTTCAAATACCACTGCCATATATGGAAGTACCACCTTTCCTCAAGCCACTCTCACTAGAGTGGGTTTCAGGAGCCTAAGCCGGGTGTTGAAAGTTAAGGAAAATGAGATAAAGGGAGAGGCATGAGGAAGGGAAAGGGAGGAGGAAAGTATACAGTGTAGCAGGAAAATTAGGACTTGGGAGCAAACCAGACAGAAAGAGATTCAGAAGGCTGAGACCAGATACTGAGGGCCTAAAAGCCAACTGGATGTCACGATGTGCATTCTGGGCAGGCACAGCAAGTTTTAGAAAGGGGAACAACAAGCTAAATCTGAAAGTGAAATCTGACAAATAGATATGTCAAGGAGACATTTCAGAGTTAGTTGGAATAATTACCCAGAAATGCAGCGTTTGTTGCCTGCATTTGGGAGTGACAATAGAAATGTAAAAGATGGAAAAAAACATTCTAAATTAAGAATGGACAAATATAAACAAGGAAAAGAATAGGGAAGAATCAAGAATGATTTGAATAGTTTAAGACTAAGTGATTAAGGAAATGAAACCATGAATAATCTTCCCAGCACCTTCAATTCCCATGCGTTCCTGTACTTCTAATTCATCTGATTTCCAGTGTCAGCCCTAGATCAACTTGGGCGCTATCAGTCCTCCCCATCTTCTGTTTCCCCTCCCTTAAGCGTGCGTGGTAGCAGGCAAGGATGTCCACCCACACCTATGCTTTAGCCATGATGAACCTCCTGTTGACCCTCACATGCACCATGAACTTTTCACCTTCCGAAGTTTTCTTAAGCTTTCTTTTCCTCATGTTATTTCCGGAAAATTATTACTCACCTCTCTGAATACAATTTAAGCATTGGGTCCTCTGTAACTTCTTGGAGTGCACAATCATTTCTTCCCCTGTATTTTAGCAGTGCTGTGTACTCACCTCTACTATAGCACCTAACAAGGTCCACTTTCATCATGTTTTTGTATCAGTCTTCATCTCCACATGCTAGCTTTTTAAGAGTAGGAACCCATCACTAGTATACAGTAAGTTATTCAACAAATGTTTTATTCCACTTCCAAGATATTGAACCTGGAACTTGGTTTATAGGCTGTGTATTAATAGTGATCTAAAAGAATTCAAAATCATTTCTCCCAAAGGTACAAAGCTGTCACAGATGCCTGTTCTCTTCAGCCAGATATTGACTTATTACCATTTGGAGACCAAACTGAAATTGGAGAGAGGGTGAGCTATGTATAGTTTAATTAAGCAATGAGCAAAAATCTAGAAAAATCTTCTCGTTTTTAATCTTTAATGGAACATAATAAAATCTGAGAGCTTAGGAGTTGTATGTAGTCCCAGTGACAAGTTCCAGCAATGTGAGGACAGGGGTCCTTTGCTGCCACGCTCCCTTAAGTATTTATTGAATAACCACCATATACTTAACGTTGTGCTAGCCACTTGGGAGTTCTTAAGGAAAGTACAACATAGTCTCTGGCTTTGACCAAATGTATTTTTGCTTATGTGGAGCTTACTGTAATGGGTTTGGAAACTGCGATTACTTCCAAAATTTTTTCCACTCTTGTCAACATCTGTTTATTCTTGTTAAGGTGTTCTTTATTGTTTGAGTAAACCTGTTTTACATTGATGGCATACTATTCTGATCAGCTGAAAAATGTATATAGAAGTAGTGGTATAGCCAGGATTAGGCTGACTCTGTAGCTTTTGTTCTTAATGGCTGGTCTTTACCGCTTCATAGTATAGTGTTTAAGAGAATGAACTTAACTTCTCTGAGTCTCAATTTGTACATGTATAAAATGAAAACAATACCAACATATTGGCATTGCTATGAAGAATAAAAGAAGTAAGAAATGTAAAGCCGTGTACCCAAGCCTGGCACATACTAAGTTCTCAATTAGTACTAGGTTTTTAAAAGTGTATAATTAGTCTTAATACACTATGCAAGAATACTGTTGCATAGTACTGTTTAACATAATATGTAATATTAATTTTAAGAGGTATATATGTTAGGTAAACTATAGACACAATTCAGGAAACTAGAAAAAATCTTGGCATTGCTTGCAGTCTTCTGCATTCGTCAAGTGTTCTGGTTCATAGGCTTTTGCACAGCAGGGCTGTCAGAGTGGAAAGAGAATTGATATTATCCATCAACAGCTATCTCGATGTAATTGGAGCACTGACCAGTAGACAGTATTCAATTGTTCTTACCACTATTTCACAATTTAGTTAATAAACTACTAGTAATGTAAGATTTTTTAATTTTTTACCTATTTTAAAGGTAATTCTTACTAAGAGATCATTTACTAATGAAGTAAATGGGTGTTTGTGGGCTCTTCTTCCCTAGGGAATCAACCTGAGCGGGGGCCAGAGGCAGAGAATCTGTGTGGCACGAGCTCTTTATCAAAATACCAACATCGTCTTCTTGGTAAGAGCATGGCCTTTGCTTTCATTTCTATTTCATATTTCCCTCTAGATGAGTAAGTCATTAGAAAGACAAGTCAAGTAACTCAAAGACAGTTTAACTTGTGAAAACATGGAGTATATCAGGGAAACAAATCCTCACAGTATAAATCAGCAGATCAACATACAGAGTTGATCTGGGGGATCCGGATTGGTACCCAAGAGATTGAGATGCTCTAAGTGGCTGCTTATCTGAGTTTCTTAACCAGAAAGATCATTAATAAGGGAGGGTAGATGGTGTTAGATCAACTAGACAGGATCATAGGTCTTCTCATTTACATTTGATGGCAAAGAAAGAAGGGCCAGAAAATATACTCTCGGTAGACCTAAGCCAAGCATAGCACCCCATTCCAGTGATGTCCAACTCAGGCTGTGGTTAAGATTTGTCAGTGTGCTTATATGAACCATAGAAATCTTGGTCCTCTTCTAGACCTACTAACCATAATCTGGAAGGGTGGAATCTAGAATCTGTGTCTTTAAAAAGCTCCATGGATGATTCTTATGATTGTCCTGGGTTAATAACTTAGTTCTATCTGTGGATCCAGAAATAAACTTTGATGATTGTGTTGATTATGATTTTGCTCTGTTTTGCTTCCTCCAGCAAGAGGTAGCCAAAATAACATCGTTTATAGGTAGACAATGCATGTTAGAGACCAACAGAGTATGTAAATATATCCTTTCCCTCCTTATCCTTCTGCGCAATTATTAACACTTTGTAAAGCTGGCTTCCAGACTTCTTTTAGAATCTTCACTCCTTCTAATCTCTAGAACCTCTTCAAAAAGTAAGTTGGTTTTGGAGTTTCCCATTGAATTTGGGTCTGTTGTTGGGGAATGTAGCAGAATTTGGCCATACTGGACATTCATTTCTGGTTGATTTCCCTAAGAATAGCTTGTCTCCAGAGTTTTCCAAAATAACACCATAAAAGGTGTTATTAGCAGGATCTAAGAATAACCTAAGTAATTGTCAATTCTTTTTATAATGGATAAACTCACAACTAGAAATGACTTCTTCAACCTTGGGATCAAGCCATCAATTAATGGCTGAACCACCTGAAGAACTGACTCAGAAATCTGAAAGGGACCAAGGTCCCCTGCGCATGGCTTTCTACTCCAGTTCATTTCACTGCCAGCAATTTAATGACCCTGACTTGTAGAATCATGGAATTCAAGGAAGTCATAGGGTTAATTTGATGTGAATTTCCACCCATTCATTATAGGATTACTTTTAGCATCATCTCTAACAGCTTCTTGAAGATACATTGCCTACCTTTAAGGCAGCCTTTCCCTGGTTGGGCAGTATATGAGTGTCCTATTGCTGCTATAACAAATTTACCATAATAGGCGACTTAAATAATATGTATCTATTATCTTATAGTTCTTTAAACTAGAAGTTCAATAAAGTGTCAGCAGGACTGTGTTCCCATCTGGATGCTCTAGGGAAGAATCCATTTCCTGCCTTTCCAGCCTCTATAGCTGCCCACGTTCCTTGGCTCACGGCTGCGGCCTTCCTCATCTTCAAAGCCAGCAAGCTTACATCTCCCTGATCACTTTTACATGGTCACATCTTCCTCTCTTCACAGCCAGGAAAGAAACCTTTCTGCTTTTAAGGATTCATATAATTAGTTTGGGCCCAGCTGGATAATCTCTCCGTGTGAGGGTCTTTAATCTTAATGACATCCACAACGTCCCACTTGTCGCGTAAGGTAACATAGTCACAGGTTCTGGGAATCAGGACCTGGGTATTTTCGACGTTATTATTCCCCCTACCACAGATAGCTCTTATGATTGGAAAATTATTATGTGACTGAAATCTGCTTCTGTATATTTACCATTCAGTGGCTCTCATTCTGCTTCTGCAACAACATATGTATTACTTTTATGCAGCTATAGATCAATATTCTAATATTATTGTCATAACTTGCCTTAGTTCTCTAAGCAAGCATAGTGTTTTCAATTCTTCCACACATGACATAATTTTTGTAACTTTTCTTAATCCTGGATGTAATAGTGTTTGTCAGAGTCCCTTTGAAAAATTATGTGCTAGATATACTATGATCAACTCAGATAACTTTAAAACTACTGGATTTTATGATCCAGACCTTATACTTCATTGCAATCTAAAATTGAAAGACATTCTGACAGGAATGGAATGCTGTTGATGTGTTTTAATAATTCTTCAAAAATGATCATATTCTTACACATCTGTTGTTTAAAAATTCACAAAGCGCTCTGAACCACAATGTTTTTTCTCATGACAGTGCTGTGAGTGGTAGGTGGTATCCTCATGTTAAATGAGGAAACTTGTACATGGAGAGGTCAAGTGCCTCATCCAAGGACTAAAGATTAGTGAGTGATGGAGTTTGGGCTAGAGCAGCATGGCTTTGAGCATTGTGTTTTTGATCAGGTAACATTCCGTGGTATTTCTGAAATTATTGCTGTATTATCCTTTTCTCTCCTTTCCTTTCACCTTATCTTCTTCACTCACTCATTTCCTTCCTTCCTTCCTTCCTTCCTTCCTTCCTTCCTTCCTTCCTTCCTTCCTTCCTTCCTTCCTTTCTTCCTTCCCTCCTTTTTTCCACCCTCTCTCTCCTCCCTCCTTTCCATTCATTAATACTTACAGAACATCCCCAGTCCCATCTTCTGTGCTGGGTAGGGGAAACAAAGGAAAAAACGGCATTATTTCTGTCTTTAAGAATCTTACTTGTACACATATTACTTAAATGGTTTTACATTTTGCTTTAAATAAACTTTATCATGTTAGCCTTAACACTATATCAAAGTCAAATGAAAATATCTTAATTATGTATCAAGAATATTAGTTATTTTTGAAACTTTATGGCATCTGCTCTGTGTATCAGTGAATATACTAATAAGTTATTTACAAAAAGGAACATACAAAGAATATACTACTTAAACACATGCATTGAATACAGTAGAGAATATGTTAATGAAGACTGTGTGTGTATATATATTTTTTTAAATAAATCATATGTTCATGAAAATGAAGAATTGACCATTCGTTGAATTGGCCATCTGATGAATTGTCTTGCTTTCTTTAAAGGTAATGTTTTCCCAAAATGTTAATATACAAAGTGAATCTTGAGACATGATTCTCAGTTTATCAAACCCAAGTTTTTATTAAGTGGTATAAATGGCTACATTTGACTAAAACACCAAGATACCCTACAAGAAAGCCATGGCGTATAAATGATAGCAGCCATTATTAATAGCTATCTATGACCTAGGCAGGATTGTGAGTACTTCAGACACATTAGCCCACTTAATTCTCATAGTAACCCTATTAGGTTTGGCATTGTTATTATTACTATTATTGTTGCTATTGTTATTACTGCTATTTACAAATGAAGATACTGAGGCTTTAGGGGATAATTTATCCAAGATCACACAAGACAGTAAGAGGGAAGCAGCAAGACAAAGCCAGCTGGCCTGATTCCATAGCTCGTGTTCTTAACTGCCACATTCTTCCTGGTTACTAGCAGATTCCTGGAAGACACTAAATGCTCACTGTGATGCATTAAAGAGGTATGCACAATATTAATCCATCACAGCTCTATTTATAAGAAAATGGGAGTAAAATAATACTTTTGAAATGATTTACGTAGACTTTTACTGCATTATTTTATTGGATCTTTGCAGCCATCTGATGTGCTTTCTGATAAGTCTCTTTATTATCCTCAGTTTACAAAGGAAGTGACTGATTTTGAACTTTACCCAGTGTCAGAGAGTGGCTGTAACTATAATTTGAGTCTCTTAATTTAGAGATAATGGACTTTCCATTATGCCTTACTATCTTATAACATTTAAAGTCAGAATTTTATGGAAAGCCAAATGGGATTATTATAAAAACTCACTTCCAATTCATATCTTATTTTTGCTGTGAAAAGTTCTCAGAAAGAATTATTTGAGATATTCTGGTCTGTATCACAAAAGAGGCTTAGGATTTATTAGAACCAGAGAAGAAGGATGTCTCAAAAGCAATTGGGTCCCCCTGTAACGATTTCCTGATTTTCTAAAACCAATGATTTACTATTAGCTAAATCTTGATCATTACATCCTTGCTGCGTTATTGGAGATGGAAATGGAGACACTTTTTCAGTGTCATCCTGATATTTTTTGACTGCTATGGAAATATTACTTTATCTCATATTACTTTATAGATACATAGGCTTTCATTTTTAAGTAATTCTGAAAGTTCCCTCATCACTTCTGTGTTAAAAGAAATTTCATATATTAGCGGTAGAATTTTCTACCACTTATGCAAAATCTAAAAATTAGAAAACTCAAATAAAAGTATTTTGTTCTTATTATTAAAAAGAGCTAAATGACAAATAAGGAACTGGTGTCTGTGATGATTCAAAAAAGCAACTCTCTGAGCAGTAGAAAGCCAATTCAATTTCCCATACATACTACTTCTTGGAACATTTCCGAAATAATTGATGTGCATTAAGATGATCCAGAGGGTGTGAAAGATTTTGAAATATTTCCCAATTCACCCAGAGAAATTAATTTCAAGACAAGGCCGGGCTCAGTGGCTCACACCTGTAATCCTAGCACTCTGGGAGCCTGGGCAGGAGGGTCGCTTGAGGCCAAGAGTTCAAGACAATCAATGATAATTGTGTTATTAACTCCATTTTGTTTCATTATCATATTTTAAATACACACAGAGTAAGGGATATGTTATACATGTATATATATGTGCATGTATGTGTATATGTATGTGTTTATAATGACAATTACTTTGTCAACTATTACATTATCCAAAATATTCCATTATTTAAATGGTTTTAATAAATAAGATAACTGGAAGTGTGTCTCTGTTGTAAAATGTACTTCTAGAAAAGCCATTTGAGGACAATTATCTCATACATTCATTTACAACCATAATAACCAAGTAGACTGATTTTTAAAGGGCTATTACAATTCTGAATCACCCTTTATCTAAATGTTTTGTTAATATTTCTTTTTCATAAGGCTTCTCCTAAATCCTTTAATAAAGCCATATTGCTTAGAGTTTCTATCTATGCAGGCAGATTGATGAAGAATTCAAAAATTATTGAGCTAATCATATCACTGTCTATAATGACCACACACATAAATTCAACATCCAAACATCCATTTTATCTCAGTAGAAATTGCTTTTATTTTTCATTCTCTAGATAACTAACAAATGCAGTTTATCTGTACAGGGACTATGATTGTGCTCAACTGTTAAGAAAATTTTGCTGAACTGTAATTTCTAAATATCTCGGTGTGCAGCGTTATGTGTAGCAGGATGAGAAACCGGCTACTTCTTTCTTGAGCCCATAAGACAAAGTAGAAATTTGTTTGCAAATTACGTATATGGTGGAGGAACAAAGAAGGGTAATGAAGAAGACATGCATAAACTTTTTTGCCCACTGTTCTGATCCTTCTTCCTAATTCTTTACCAGGAATTTTGACCGTGTTTATTGCTTTGTCCCTTTGCTCCCTCAATTTCTTTCCTTCATTTCCTGCCATCACTGGTGCTCTAAGAGGTGACTGTACAGCTACTGCAGCATCCTCCCGACAGGTTACTTCGCTTTCTGATTTATAGCTTTGAGCAAACAGTCTAGTTTTCTCCACTGGTTTCTAGTTTTCTTCTTTTAAATATCCAAAAAATGTGAAACATGTAATTTGATGCTCTATTTAACATTATAGGAATAAGTTATGTAAAAATAATTTATAGTAATGTCATCACCAAAAAGTCAATGAATATAGTTTCCTAGATTATTCTCTAAATATCTGAATCATTTGGTGCATGAAAACTTCCTTTCTTCCGAAGACACTTGGCATTTGTTAAGAGTTAGGCATGTTATTCTTATACCTGATAATAATAATAGCTAGTATCTCTTTTGTATCTAGTACTTACTGTACTAAGCAATTTATGTTTATTATCTCATTTAATCCTGAGACCATTCCCATTAAGTAAGTCCTGTTGTGATCCAATTAACATTTTCTATGTCTATGTTTATTATCTAGAATTCAGCTACTCCAATTATCTTTTCATTCTTTGCTTTGGTCTATTGTTATAGGTTGCTGATTAATGTTGGTTTTTGAACTTGAATATTTTATAAGAATTCAAACAATTTTGAATGATGTTATTTACTTTTTAAATAATTATACAGTCTTTTTTTTTAATAAATTGGATTTGGGGGATAATTTTCCCTTAGTTATTTGTGTCTCTACTTTCTAGAGGAATTAAGTTACATAAAGGGTATAGAAAGTGCCCATCTTTCCTTCATTTTGCTGATTGCAGGATGATCCATTCTCTGCCCTGGACATTCACTTGAGCGATCACTTAATGCAGGAAGGGATTTTGAAATTTCTCCAGGATGACAAAAGGACACTCGTTCTTGTGACTCACAAATTACAGTATCTGACACATGCTGACTGGGTAAGAGTTTAGAAGAGAGTTTTGTTAATTTTTATATGTTAGTCATGTGAAGAGAGATGTTAAGAAATTCTCTCTCAACACAGTATAAAAAGAAAAAATAAGAAGAAGAAATTCTTTCTGAAATAAAGGTAATTCATTTGGCCAATTAGGGCTTTTTGTCACATTTCTACTAATATCTGCTTTCTTTAGATTATAGCTATGAAAGATGGAAGTGTACTGAGAGAAGGGACTTTGAAGGACATTCAGACCAAAGATGTTGAGCTTTATGAACACTGGAAAACACTTATGAATCGGCAAGATCAAGAATTAGAAAAGGTAATTGCTTATGGTTCAAAGGAGTTCAGAGTCCAGCTCAGAAGTGTGCTGTGTGATTACTGAGAGTGCTTTTAAAGAAGTATTACAATTGAATGCTTGATAACATAATAGTCCTCGTCTGAAATTCAGAGTAATTATATCATTATAAATTATTAATGAACAGGTTACTTGGAACCTATAGAATTCCAATGCTATCTTTTATCTTTTACATGGAGTGCTGTCAGGTTATTACAGGATTTTTATTTGAATTTGAACCATATTGCCATTATATGTATGTTTGAAACCTAGACAGACTACCTACTGAAGCATGACATTTCTTTATTTTGTCTTATTTTTCCTTATTTGTATCTTATTTTTCTCATCTATAATATGAGAATATTTTCACTCACCACCTACAAAGAGAGGGTCATGGGCAAGTCAAAAGCCAAGATGACTTTGAAAGAAGGAGGAACTGGGAGCAGTGGGCAAAGTTGCAAGGCATGTCTGGGATATGGTTGGGGGGTGAAGAGAGGTGATCAGAAGGAAATAAAAATAAATTTTACATTTGCATCGTTTTCTCAGGTCCACAAACCATTTTTTTACGTGATCTATTTTAATTCTCCCAACAAAGAAAATATTATCTTTTACAGATGAAAAAAATGAGCCTAAGAGAGGTTAAGTAACTTGCTTAAAGTTGTACAGTATGTATAGTAAGTGATACTGGTGGGATTTAAACCCAGGTGCATATCCAAAGTGATTTCAGTATAATGCTATGGAAGATGTAAGTATCATATTGAATGAGGTGATAACAGAGTTGGAAACCAGACTGAGTGCAACGAAAGAGGAACAACTTGTAGTTGAAAGGCGAAACTATAAATTAAATTCACAAAATTTTAAAATGTTTTGCTCTTGAGTCGGAAGTAGGAAGTGTCCAGAATTTGGTATTCCTGGCCAGGAATGAGCATTACAAAATAAAATATTTATATCAGCAGATTTCTAAAAAATATCAGGAAATTAACATATTTTAGAAGGGGAAAAAGATTCTGTTTCCATAGCAAAAGGGAGATTAAAAAGTCAGGCAAATTCTTTGATTTCTCTATCTGCTGCGGCTTTGCTGAAGATCTCAAAAGCAAACCACATAAGGAAGAAACGATACACCTAAAAATCTAGGAGTAGAATAGGACAAATCACAGAACCATTGAAATGAGGATATTTGGCAAAAACAAAAACAAAAACAAAAAAACAAAAAAAACATTACAAGGTATAGTCCACAAGTGCCCACTTAGGAATTGTGCTGTGGGAAGCTTGATTATAAACGTACTGGGGATAGGTCCAAATGACATTTTTTTCAGTGATCTGAATGCCAGGGACAAAAGAATATGACGTAAGCTTAAGGATTGGGACAATTTATGGTTTACTTTGGAAAGGAGATCTGGAAAAAAAATGAGAGCTGTTGGCTGGATATTATAGTAATACTGCTAAAGCAAGCCAGGAAGAAAGTCCATTAAGTTGTATTTAGAAATGAAGTGATCACTTGAGATAGCATAGCTCTATAATTAAAGACACATTACAGGGTTGTATATCAACTGAGGGAGATACGGAGCATGTTAGGTTCTGGACAGGGAAATCCAGTTGTGAGGTAGAATGGCGGCCAGTAGAAACTGGAATGAATCAAGCACCTGCCCAGAAACCTCACCTGGGGATGGAAGAGATTACTGCCACATTGCAAAGGACAGGCACCTGAATTCCTCTGGAGCCAGAGAGAATCACGCTGCAGAGAATAAGACCACTAGAATACTTGGGAGAAGTTTCTGTACAAACAGCTCTCTGTTTAGTCTGTTATATGACAGCACGGGGTGTTATCTATCAGCCAGAGCCAATTTTGCCCCCTAGAGGACATTTGGCAACATCTGGAGACATTTTTTGTTGTCACAACTGGAGCAGGGGACTGCTATTAGCACCTAGTGGGTAGAAGACTGGGATGCTACTCGGCATAATGCAGTGCACAGGGCAGACCCCACAACAGCAAGTTGCTCAGTTGAAATGTCAGCAGTGACAAGGTTGAGAAAGCCTGGCCTAGAGCCAGAGCAGATCAAGCAAGTGGAGAAGGAAGGTGAGACCAGAGGACACATGAAACCTCCTAGTGCAGGGCTTTAGACAGGATTGGCAGTGTAAGCATCAAGGGGTAGACGATGGGAAAGAATCTGATGAAATGTTAGTAAGGAAAACTACAGAGAAGGAGAAGGAGATGACATTTTTAGCTGACTTGAATATTATTAAAAATGCTAGTTTGGATGGCATCAACCGTTATCGTCACATTATTATAAGCAAAATACACTGATATCATTTGACACTCTCCACTTCCCTGTCTCTGTCTTCATGTTGGCTTGGCCCAGTGAATATTTGTTGGATAAATGAAACTAAATTTGTATCTACTTAATCCAAACATGAACACAATTTAAAATATTTGACCTATAGTGAGCTTAATATGAGCATTTATGCTTAAGAAAAATTGCTTTAAAGGTTGTTTCTTTGTTGCTTGTTTTTTAAGTCTCTGAGATGTTAAACTTTTTGCTTACACAGCGTGGGGAGTTGAATCAAAGCTAAATCTATTTTCAGCGTGCAGGTTTATTTTATTCCGTTACATGATACGCAAAGGATAAGGATGCTCTTTAATGTTGTGTTTTATTTAGCCTCATTTACAAAATGTTGGTTTTCATATCTTTAGGCAAAATTAAGGGCTGATGTCAAATTGCCTCTGTAAAAATGATATTTAGGAGACATTTTTGTTTTTACTCTTTTTAATCAAGAATCTGGAAGTAATAAAGTCCTCTAGAATAGCAAGTTTCCTAAATCATACATGTTGTATGAGGTCCAAAAAAAGAAGAACCAAGGTCACTACCTACGGACTGACCACTGAAGGTTTATGGGTTTGTTTATTGGTTTATTGGTGTAACCATCAAACTGTGTGGGTTTTTTTCTTTGTATTGGCATATACAAGAAGCACCCAGTTTACTGTAGATTCCAAATGTTTGTGGGTCAGTTGTTTGAAACCCAGAATGCATTCCCCCACAGAAATAGGATAGTGGTTAATTTTCCAGACTGATCTGCATAACCTGACTTAACCTGCAATGTAATCGAACTGATATTACTACTCTGGTCCTGAGGTTGGGGGAGCTGGGGTGTTGGAAGCTAGAGCATGGAGAAAACAAAATGCTTCTCCCTTTCTTGGGCACAGGACAAGTCTTCAGCAATCCCTGAAAATTTGCAAAGTTTGTTTCTGGGCACCTTTCACTTCCCTTTCTGCATATTTCTTCTCAACTGTTAGGCACCTAAGCGCCCTCATGGCCTGTTTATTTCAAAAGTACCTACATTCCTTCAGATCCTATTAAAGTCTCTTTCTTTTGTGCACCTCCCTCAGTGAGATGCTAAAGAAACTCATTCTGATTTAATAATTCATAATAGTAGACGGAGGATAGCAGTTTAACCAACCTAGAACTATGTACCTTTTTAACATTTATTGATATGAATGAATCCTTAGTTAGAAAAATTACAGGGAATGTCTGCAAGTGATGTAAAAATAAAACAAGTAGCAGGTAGAACTATGTGTTGGGGTTCGAGGATCTATCTCTCTGTTCCTGGGCTCAGCTCAATCTCGTTGTCACTGCTTTTCCTGGCCTCATACTGCCCTATGCCTCTGAGTACCACGACACTTCCTGCAGATCTAAGTCATTGCCCCCACAACTGCCCCTGAGACAAGAGTTTTGGATCTCCAGAGTGAGCAGAGAGCCCTTGACACGGGGAAAGGTGACTAACCATTTGTCCCTGTGGGTCATTTATGAGCCAGTCAAAACCTTCTTACGGCCATGAGCTCCTTGAATGACAGCATCCTGTCTACTGTAGGACATGGAAGCCGACCAAACAACTTTAGAGAGGAAAACTCTCCGAAGGGCCATGTATTCAAGAGAGGCCAAAGCCCAAATGGAGGATGAAGACGAAGGTAGATCTTTCTTCTTGTATCTGAACTATTCAGATGAGGTAATAGAATCTGAGGATTTTACTGTGGCAATTGATGCATGAGGATCTCCGTGAGGAATAACAAGCCACTTTGTAGAGGGGAAAGGAAAAGTCAAATATATGATACTGCAAATGTAAAGAATAAGAGTCCAGGGGAAGTGTGTGTGATCCATCAGTTGGTGTCTTGAGGGGCTCCCCATGGTGAGTCTCAATCTTTTGTTTTGTGAGAAAACAAAAAGACAGTGGATTATAAATAGATTGAGATCCTTGTTCAAAAAAATTGGAAAGGTCTAGCATAAGTGAATAAAATTTTAATCCTTCAGAAATAATAAATGGGAAATGTGGGAAAGATAGTGTTTTGAAATATCTATAATTGATTCATTCACTAAATCCTCTTGAGGTTTTCATGACAATGTACCACAGAAGGATAAAAAAATTAGAAAGCCATTTGTTATATTTCAATTTTCTGGATATAATAAGGTATATGGGGGGGAAAAGATTGACTGGAAATTTGAAGAATGAGATGAAATAATTGCATTGCGTTGACATTTGTGGCCAGGAACCACCTCCTAAGTCCCGAGAATAAATGCATGATACTTCATTTTTCCTATGTAGTTTTTACTTAAGACTACGGTTCTACATAACAATTAAAAAAACAGAGAAAATTATAATTTCAAGCCAAATAATACCAAAATGTGCTAACTATTTAGTGTTTCAACAAATGCTTATTCTGTGAATGAATGAATGAATGAATAAATAAAGCACAAATTTTGCATTTCAATTTCTATGATTAAAAAATGTTCTTAAGGAATTTTAGGTGCTGTAGACATTAGCTTCTAGAATTCTAAACCAGTTATTTCTAACTCTCGAAATGGAGCTGTGCCTGATTACTCTCTCTGGTGTTCCAGTGAAAAGTATACCCCTGGGGATGCTGAGTCTGCCCCTGGCTGGCTGTGTTAATCCATTTGCTAAGGTATTAGGTAAAATAGTAATACTTCCCTTAAAGGGTAAATGAAGTAATGTATGTGAAAGAGCCAATTACGGTACAGATTACCCACTAGGGTACTGCTCCAGGTCCTATCAGTATGTCTGTTCAAGCCACCAGGAGGGGAAGAAAAGAACAGAGGAAAATTCCTTTCCCTTAAGGGACTTAGAGTCGCATGTGTTGTTTCTACTTACTAACCATGGCTAGGTTATTACTTGGACAGAATAGGTACAGGGAAAGTGAAGAAATATTGTCATTAGCTGGGCAGCCATGGGCCACTTGAAATTTCAATTAATATAGAAGCAAAGAATGGATATTGGGGAGACAGCTAGCAGTGTGCAGCTGTCCATCCCTTTGGTCATGCAAATTTCCATTCCTGTCCTTCTCACACAGGAAACACACCTCTGCCACAGGGGAGAGAATCTAAGACCTGGTCATTTACTGCATCCAGCTCAAACATCAAAATCCTTGGTGATGCTTAGCATATTCATATTTGAATCTTTGTGATCTGATAACTTATAAACTAAAGAGACATTGTCTGTCCTTCCTACCCACAACCTGATAAGGACACAGTAGTGAGATATATACAGGATGACTTTAATGAAAACTGCCTTGAGAAAAGGAAAGCAAAGGAAACACACAACAATCACTGGACCATGCAAGTGATCTGATTTTGCTGGTCAGGAAATGCAAAAATTCCCTGCCCTAGCAGTGCAGTGCCTTCTTAGGCCAGCCCATCTCAGAGTTTCCAAATGGTTTAAACATTTGAGAGGAATCCCCTGCCTGTTGTCCTCTGTGGCCCCTGACTTTGCCCTCTGCAAGGCTCCTCCTTACCCACTCTCCTGCATGACCACATCTAGAATAGGCCTTAGAGAGCATGGGGCAGGCCCTCCTGTGCTGTGAGCAAATTTTAGAGCCTATTTTCTCTTGGTGTGGCTTTATGTATTCAGACGTTTACAGGTAAAAAAATTATAGATGTTTATAGTCCAGGAATGTGGTTTCATTGGCAACACAATTCCTTCAATAACTTAATAACTTTGAGCCTATACTTCCAGTCAATTGGATGTGCAGAAAATCAGCAAATTATCTCATCCAGACATAGTGTTATGTTTATTTTGTCATTCATCATTCATTCATTCATTTTCCAACTATTTTCAAAAAGAAATGAGGTTTGTCCTGCTCAAAGCATTTAAAATTTCAAAGACTAAAACTAAAACTTATATACTTTTTTTATGGGACAACAAAAATTCTATCTACCTGGTGCCCATCTGAAGCCTAAACAAGTTTTTTTTTGTTTTTTTTGTTTGTTTGTTTTAATGTGTAGAAGAAGAAGAGGAAGAAGATGAGGATGATAACATGTCCACTGTAATGAGGCTCAGGACTAAAATGCCATGGAAAACCTGTTGGCGGTACCTCACTTCTGGAGGATTCATCTTGCTCCTCCTGATGATTTTCTCTAAGCTTTTGAAGCATTCAGTCATCGTAGGTATAGACTATTGGCTGGCCACATGGACATCAGAGTGCCGTACAAACAGTACTGATAAGGTACAGTGGGTTCCATTCTGTGTTTAAATCTTCAAGGAAATATCGAGATTAACAGTGATACCGTCTTACCTAGTTAGGTACTGGTAGCTCAGATGCCACAGGACTTCTGTGATGATTCAGTAAGTTAATAATTACAATAGTACTTCAATTAGAATAATCATCAAAAATGTTAAAAGTGTAATCTACTATTTTTACTTTTATTTTTAAAAGCCCATCATAAAAAACATTTAAAGATAATGTTTGGATTTGCATTCAAGAGAGTTATATGCATATGTTTTAGATATATGTTATCTGTTATATATATGTTATAAACATGATATATGTTTATCTGTGTATGTTAAACACATCCACACAGGACCTTTTTTTTGCAGCAGTCTGATGGTATTTGATTTTAACTACCGGTATTAGTGTATTACCTGGTCATTCTGAGATTAGGGATGGGAAGAATGAGCTCTACAATAGAAAGCCAGGAATATTCCTCAAACCTGAAAACAAACTCTATATCTTTATCTGCTCTTAGGCAAACCTTGAAAGAGTGAAGGGAGCAAGTAGGGCTTGGCCTGTGGGTTTGTGGTGGGAATACCACCCTAAGCCTCTAAAAGCTGCCCTCCTTCAACTGTCTAAATGTATGCAATATCATGGAGTCAACAATTTTGTCTGACTTTGACATTTGGTTTTTCTGGTAAGAAAAAAACTCAATTGATAATTTCCTATGCACTTTTTGTATTGGTTGCTTTTTAGACCTACTATGTGGCTGGATTTAGCATACTTTGTGGAGCAGGTATTTTCCTTTGCCTGGTTACATCTCTCACTGTAGAATGGATGGGTCTCACAGCTGCCAAAAATCTTCACCACAATCTTCTCAATAAGATAATTCTGGGACCAATAAGGTAAAAACGTAGTTATTTCTCATTCCAACACACAAAATCATAAAAACATGCATTCTAAAATTAAAGTGAAATGGGAAAGTTTAAAGAATTTCTTTAGTCCTTGAGCAAATGAATAGGGTCCTTCTCATTTTCATGACTCTAAGAATGCCCATTAGCAATGCTCAAAGTCCAGGTAATTTGGCATTTTTATGCACTTCAATCTGTTTATTTCCTAGGTTCTTTGATACTACACCCCTAGGACTAATTCTCAATCGCTTTTCAGCTGATACTAATATCATTGATCAGGTGAGTATCTGAGTTACTTCCATGTCCAAAAATAAATTTCTTAGTGTAAACTGAGTAGCATTTTAAGATAAAGTGTGATTCCTATTAATAATAGAGGATTGCTAAAATTTAAATGAAGGCCCATTTGCATTCAGATCATTATTATACATGCAAATGATTTCTAGGATGAAATATTAAGGGAAAACCTTAATACAAACTAATTTGTTTACGTAAAAGAGAAGACTTAGAGAATCAGCACGAAATAAAGAGAAATAGCAAACAATGATCTAACATTTAAAAAGTTTCATTATAGAAAGAAATAATTTTGATCAATGTTGTATCACCATTCATAATATAAAGTTCTTAAAAGTTTAGTATTCACACAGAGTGTCTCTCAGAAGTGAAGGATAGGATGCCAAACTGTCTTAGATGCCTTTTACTTTTATTAGGTTAGTTCTTGAAGCTTTAGATGATGTGATATTTTAGGGAGTATTCTAAGAATGGCCAGTTTAGCGTAAGTTCTCTGAAAGTTTGTCCTGAAATTAAAAATATCAAACTATGAAACTAGATCACACCAAGAGCAGAACCCTTAGGATGATTGCGAAAGGAATTCATCAAATTTGCCCCTTGCCTCTTTTGACTTCCCACCTAAATTACCCCTAGTTTAGTAAACAAATGCTTGATACATGCAGCTGATTAAAAAGTATGCTGAGAAATTTTGATGGTTTCACAGTGTTAGTGTCAGATTACATTGCACCTAAAACACTTCGTAAGGAATACATACTGGGAAAGAAGAGCTGAAACTGTCATTATTTAGAAGATGATGTGATTGCTACCTAGAGAATTTGGAATAATTAGTAAAATAAAGAACCAATTAGAAAATTCAGCAGAGCATCTGCATAAGATATATCATATGAAAATTGGCAACTTCCTCTATACCAATTAAAAATTTAGTGAAAAATAAGTTCCATTCATAATAACAACTATACAAACAGAAATAAAGGTAATATGAAGAAAAGATATCCAACAATCCCAGAAGTCATAAAAATCCTGTGTATACATAGAGAGAATTTCCCTATCAGATATCCAAAAATTACTACCAAATTAAAGCATTCTGTTGCTCACAGAAAACAAGGACATCAAAAGAACAGAAGGGAGAAATTCAAAAACATCAGCATATGTAGAAATTTAGCATAGGATAAATGTGGTATCTTAGTAAGAAAAGGATTAATTTTTTAATAAATGATATCAGGATAATTAGTTATCCATAAAATATAAAACAAATGCACACAGAATAAAAACATAAAGTTATAAAATGTAACAGAGTAATTTTATTATCTTGGAGTGAGAAAGGTTTTTTTAATTAAGACCCAGAACTCAGAAACGCTAATCAAAAAAGCCAATAGAAATGACTATAAAAAACTTTAAATTTTTATTGGGCTAAAAATACCAAAGACAAACTTAAATATAATAGGTAAACTAGGAGAAAAACTTGCAAAAAATGTATAAGAAAGAAAACAAACATCATAACATACAAAGAGCATCTACAAATCAATAAGGAAAAGATAAATAATCCAATCAAAAATACTCAAAGGACATGAGCAAGCAATTACAGAAAATTAATGTAAATGTCTTACAGGAGAGAAATAGCTAAATAAGCTTTTTAACACCATGCAACCATTAAAAAGAAATAGATTTGAATACACTGACGTGGGAAGGTTTATAGTTCATCTTGTTAGTAAAATAAAACAAGGATATGAACAAAGATTTATAGTGTACTACCATTTATATAAATACTCAGCTAGGTAGATAGGTAGAGAACTAATAAATGATATGTATATAGATACATAGATAAACTAAACTATGGGAATTAAGTGAAGAATTGCTTACAATTAACATGTTTATATACTATTTAATACTTTTGTAACTAATCATATAACTTATCATTAATATAAAATAAATATTTTTGTTGCATTGTAACCAGTGTTTCATTTGAGCTAAAACATATTCTTCTTTCAAACTACCTTAATAGCACATCCCTCCAACTTTGGAATCTTTAACTCGCTCAACGTTGCTCTGCCTGTCTGCCATTGGGATGATTTCTTTTGCTACACCTATGTTCCTGGTTGCTCTTTTGCCCCTTGGGATTGCCTTTTATTTTATCCAGAAATACTTCAGAGTTGCCTCTAAGTAAGTAAAGCAGTGTTCCACTCTTTTTCAAAAGCTTATTACAGTCAGCCCTCTGTATTAGTGGGTTCTTCATTTGTGGATTCAATCAACCGCAGATCGAAAATATTTGAAAAAAAAAAGCCACAAAGTTCCAAAAAGCAAAACTTGAATTTGTCATATGCCAACTACTATATAGTACTACTATAGTACTAATATAGTCCACACTATAGTCCACACTAATGAAATGATGTATAGATATTATAAGTAACCTAGAGATGATTTAAAATGTATGGGACAATTATGTAGGTTATATGCAAATACGATGCCATTTTATCCAAGGGAGTTGAGCATCTGCAGATTTTGGTACCCCTAGGCGATCCTGGAACCAGTCCTCCATGGGGACAACTGTATTTGATTTACTGTGACCTTCATTTGCTATAATGTTTTTTAAGATAAGGTATGGAATTTATAAATGCAACCTATTTTCAACATGATGAAACCTACCCTTATGTTCCATTTGGAGATCTATTAGAATTACTTCTGTAATTGGTTGTCTGGACCTTACATAACCCTGGGCATACGTCAACATGTGGATTGATCCATTGAGTTTTGAGTCTATGGATTGCCAAATTTTTCATACTATAGCTCTTTTTTCTGAACATGACATTGACAGGAAACTTACAAAATCAAACATAATCACAAAGAATAAGTGAATTCATATCACTGTACGGAAAATTCATATCACATACGGAAAAAAAGTTAAAAACTTTAAAATTCTTAAAATACATTGTGTGAGATACTAGTAGAAGTAAAGAAAGGTTGAAGAGATAAATCAGAGTGATGACTATAAAAGTAGATAATCTTGAATATCTGATGGGAGTGCTATAATTTATGTAGATTGGAAAATTTCAGATTGGATCATTTTACATGCACTTGAGTATGCAGCCAAATAAATAAAAAGTAGCTGTGAATTCGAGTCACCTGTTAATATAGGGCTTGTCATTTGCTGAGATGTTGAATAGTTAAATGAAATATGAGACCGGTTGTTTTGAAGCCATGCTATAAATAGTACAGCAAATTTTTATGTTATTGAAAGAATCACATTATTTCAACAAACACTTATTAAGCACTCATTGTGGTACAAGTAACTGTGTTAAGCCACGTGGCAGATGAAGAGCTCAACATGACAAGATCCTGTTCTCAAAAATTTTACAGCTCTTGGAAAGATAAAACATACACAAAATCATCCTAATATGTGCATTAAGTGCTAGGATAAGAAGGCAGATATCGAGTTGATTCAAGAAATTGAAAATATGAATATGACCTGATGACAGGGAAGAGGAAGGAACGTAGGGGAAGGTAAGAAGGAAAGGGAAAGATTATCGTTGGGAATCTCTGAACGTTACATATATAACATTTTATAATTTTAAAAATGTAGTTTTTTTTCCTCCCTCAGAGCTATAAATTCAGGTCCTTCAAATGTCAGGGATCCATATTAAAACTAGAGTATTTTTTTCATCCCCAGACTCATCCTCTTTGCTTGCAGCAAATTCAGACCAAAAGGGAGAAGCTCGCAATCAAATTCACTATTTCTTTTCATTTCTTCTAATGTTGTTGCTGGTGCTGCTTGCTGGAGGGATAGAGAAGTTCAGAGCTATTTCATTAGCACTGTTTCCAAAGCTGTGCTTGCCATCTCACCACTAATATCAGTCTTACTTCAATCATATACTCACTTGTCCCTATTTTGCCCTTTAGCAATATAAATTAAATATGAAGGTGAGGCAGATTTTCCTAGTTTGCTACAAATTTGAATTGTGAATTCTGTTCGTTGTCAGGGAGAATAATCTGTTATCATTGGTAGTGACTAAAATAGGGAGGAGATGATCATTTTTGAAGAATTAAAATTGATAATGGATTGTATACCATTCTCATTTGAAATTCTCTGAAAGTTAGCCAGTAGAACCACATGATGTGAAATCTCACAGACAAGAGGATCCTTCTAGATGTTGAGGCTCTTCAGGACTCAACCATGTTGAAAAGCTCAGGCAACTTGACAGACTGTTTTTGCATACACTAAAAAGAATTTAAGTGGGGAATTAGCTACAGGAAATGCCATGAAATTCTGAATATCTCAAATCAAAGGTCTAATGCGTGGTTAGCCCTGTAAGTAAGTGTTTCCTTCTTGCAAGAATACAAGACCAAGCTGTGTCCTCACCTCTTTGGTACCACGAAACACAGTCCTATAAACAAACATCTCCTCCTTCCTAAGTTTTTTTCCTTCGCTGCAAACCTCAGCGTGGTGACCACCTGTTGCTGTGTCAGATTTACAAATAGCCACTTGGAGTTATGTTTAAAAATAATAGACAATTCACATTCCTTCATATTCCTTTTCCCCCTTCCTTCTGTTTTTCTCTCCCCCAACTCCCACGTGCAGTATCTGAAATGAGGGAATCCATTTTAGAGACTCCAAATTGAAAAGACTTTGCGTTTGTTGGTGAGACTACACAGGCAGCCTAGAGTGGCCTGAGTTCATTGTTGAAGATTATGGAATCGTGTCTATCAGTTCACTTGACTCTGGCAGGTGAATGCTGACGCTGCTTCTCTAATTCCCTCAACCCCAAAAACTTAGTGAAGGGCAGGAAAAAAAGATGGAGAAGAAAAAAGAGGAATGTTTTGAAACGTGGTACAACTCTTAACCCATCTTCATATGGCTTAAAGGAAAGTTGTCATGAATATGCTTCTTCATGAAAAAGGTCAGAGTCAGGCATTTCCATCCATTGAATACTTTCTATACCTGTTACACACACACACACACACACACACACGTAGTTCTTTGGAAGAACTGTGCATGGAAGTTCCAGGAAGGGAGGGATTCAAACTCATTGTGATCAAAGCCAAAATCGTTACCTTTTCTCTCCAAATCTCTTCTTTCTGTGTCCCACCCACCCCCAGCCTCGTAATAGCATGGTCATTTTTCAAGTCTGCTAAACTAGAAACAGCCACGCCGTGTTTGACTCTTCTCTTATTTACCTTGGTACTACTGATTGTTGCAGCTTATAAAGCTGCTTCCTGTCAGCAGTCTCACAATTGCCCCCTACTTACTTCAAATGTCACCAGCATCACACTACTCCAGAACTTTTAAAAAGCCTCTTATATAGACTGTCCTAACTGACCTTCCCCAATCACCCCTTCTCCCTTCGTCCTTTCCATTGTCTCCCACGTTATGTTGAGTAAGAACTGGTATGATCGTCTTGTTTCTACGCTTCAGTGATTTTTTTTTTTTTGTTCAGCCCATAAAGATCCTCTAGGATCTACTCCCACCCTAACAAGCCCATATCCCTGGCATAGCTTTTTCCCACTGCAACACCCAGAAAGGATTCTTGGCACCAGCCAGATTAAATTTGCCAGGTTCCTCAAACACCTGTGTTTGCTCTTGTTATTCTCTTAGCTGGAATGCACTTCTTGTATATTTCATTAAATGCCTCATCAGGCCTAATATTTAGCCTAAATTCCACCTGCTCAAAGAAAACTCCACCCATCTCCTAGGTAGGAATTAAGTGCTCGTTCCTCTGTGCCCTATAGCGCTTTAGTTGTTACACAAAGCTGACAGCTTTGTACAACACATTATGTTCAGCCCCAACCTGTATTCATCATGCACCCATCCTTCTCTGCCTCTTTAGGTTGGAAGTCGTCGAAGCTTTTGTTACTTGTGTGCTGGGGGAAATAGTTACAAGGACAAACACAAAGATAATGATAAAATAATCTTTATTTAGAATGAACATGGTGGTCTTTGAACCTAGATGTGCGTGATGTTTATTTTTGCCTCTCTGTCCTAGGGACCTCCAGGAACTTGATGACAGCACCCAGCTGCCTCTGCTTTGCCACTTCTCAGAAACAGCTGAGGGACTCACCACCATTCGGGCCTTTAGGTGAGCAAACATGCTTTCATATTGCTGATTAGGCGCTTACGTTATCAACAAATGTTTGTCTGCAAATAACTGATAATTGCTACCATTTTCTGGATGCCCACCATGTGCTGATAGTGTGCTAAGCCAGGAGCGAGAAAAATGTGGTCAGAAATGATCAGAGTTAGAGTTTAATCATCTGATGAAATTTTACCAAGAATAAAGGAAGGGTGAAGCAATAGATTGGAAAAATACTAGTTGTGTGACTTGGATGATGCTTTAAATTCCCCAGCCTCAGTTTTCTCATCCTGTGAAATGGAGAAATCAATTTTGCTTCTTAGGATCACTGGACTAATTGATGTAATGCATGTAAAGCATTAACCACAATGATTATTGAGGAAGCACCCAATAAAATAAGTGTATAAACACTAATAGCAATAATAATGATCTTAACCAGAAGAATGTTATTACAGCTAAGTTGTTTTATAATTTAATCCTTTCTCTTTAATTTTTGTAAACAAAATGATAACCTAAGCTTTTAATCAAGAGTATTTATTGGCCAGGCATAGTGGCTCACGCCTGTAATCCTAGCACTCTGGGAGGCCGAGGCAGGAGGATCCTGAGCAAAAGTGAGACCTTGTCTCTACTAAAAATAGAAAGAAGTTAGCTGGACAACTAAAAAAATGTATAGAAAATATTAGCCGGGTATGGTGGTGCATAACTGTAGTCCCAGCTGTTTAGGAGGCTGAGGCAGCAGGATTGCTTGAGCCCAAGAGTTGGAAGTTGCCGTGAGCTAGCCTGATGCCACGGCACTCTAGCCCAGACAACAGAGTGAGACTCTGTCTCAAAAAAAAAAAAAAAAAGAACATTTATTAATACTTAACCCTCAAAAAATTACTGGCTGCGTGCTGTGGCTCACACCTGTAATCCCAGCACTCTGGGAGGCTGAGGCAGGAGGATAACTTGAGGCAGAGAGTTTGAGACCAGCCTGGGCAACATAGGGAAACCACATCTCTACAAAAAACAATTACATTCTATGATAAAGACATCTGCACCCGAATGTTTATGGCAGCACAATTCACTATTGCTAGGTCATGGAAACAACCCAAGTGCCCGTCAATTCATGAGCGGATTGTTAAAATCTGGTATATGTTCACAATGGAATATTACTCAATTTTAAGAAATGACAGTGAGTTAGCACCTCTTGTATTATCCTGGATTAAGCTTGAGCCCATTATTTGAAGTGAGGTGACACAAGACCTGAAGTATGGGCCCCATTTGTACTCGTCATCAAACTGGTATTGACTGATTAACACTATGGTGCTCAAAGGGTGGGAGCAAACACTAGGGAATTGGGGGGTGGGGGGTAGACCCAAGTCTAAGCGACATGGGGGGACACTGTGGAGGGGTGGGATATGCTTGAAAAGTAGTTGGGGAGCGGAATTAGGGGTCTCAATAGGGGAAAGGAATTCCTCAAAAACTGATTCATGTGATTGACTGTACACCTTGGTAAATTCACTGA